>JAVSBS010012990.1:79323-117140 GCA_033124195.1 Coracias cyanogaster | reverse complement strand
ATAGGAGATAGGAAGTGGACCCAAATATACTTGTTTTATTGTGAAAAAAATCTTGTTTAGAAAGTGTAATTCTGTGATAATGCTTAGGAATGGGCCCTTTAAACAACAAGGAGCTGACAAATGTGGTAAATTGCTACAGCTCCTAGACTCTGACTATAATCCTTTCTAATCTAACCCTTCCATCTTGTTTAAAAAACAGATGGGGGGGATGGAAATCCCTGCCTTCAGGTTTTTAATCATACTTTGTAGTTTCTTTTATAACAAAGTGTATTGGAAGTCAGATGCTCATAATATTTGTTTTTAATTATTTTTTAAAAATACAATGTAACCTTGCTATTAGTGGCTCAGAATTGTTATCGGTAGTTATTAACAGAATAGTTACAATTTTGTAAATGGCTAAATTAATTGGTTAAAATGGATGAGCCAGGCTTATCTGCACTTGTTCTATTGCTAGAATGGAGTGAGTATTTTACTTAACATCCAGAAAAAATGCTTGTTCCCAGAAATGAAAGCTCAAATAGTTTTGAGCAGAAGTTCTAGCATAAAGTGAGAGTTTAGGAACTAGCAAGTCCCGAGTCATTAAATAACATGTGGTTTGTTCCATTTCAAATACGGTTGAGTGTCAGATGAATTTATTTAATGAACGTGGATATGAGTTGCTCTTGCATTTAATATAAAGGGTTTTTCACTTGTATCACTAATATAATTCTGCACTGCTGAGCATAAGGATTAATGGAAAAAGACTATCTTTTGTCTTTATATGCACAATTTTTTATATATAAAACATAGCTTGGCTACATATTTGAGTATCCAAATCCACATTTGTAACCTATGTATCATCAACCTCATGGAAATATATTTCAGAAAGAAGTATACATGCAGATGATAGAAACTGTTTTCAAGGAGTTCAAAGTGTTCTGTATGTATAGGATATGCTTGAAATCAGAGAATGTAAATGCAGAGTTATGTGAGTGCTTCTTGGTTTGTTGTTTGTAGAATATCCTACAATTATATAAAAGATATAATTTAAAGAAAGCTTGAAATGTTATTAGATTCAGCATCAGTAGTCTTCACAAAGATATTTCAAAAATTGTCATTACAAGTTTCACGTGAGAGATTGTGAAGTAGTTAAAAAACAAAACAAAAAAACCCCAGAGCAATGAACCACAACACGAAAATATCAAAAAACAACCACAGACCCACAAACTGTTTCCCCAAATAACTGTATTTTTTCCTCCAATGTAAGTAACATAGATGTAAATTAAGTCATATAAAACAATATTATAATTTAAATGATAAATTCTTCAGTCAGATGGAATTGTTCCAAAGACTTGGTTGACTTGAACATCTTTTGCCACTAGAGAGTGCTATGCAATAACAAAATTTTTTTCTTTCCAGCAAAAAAATTCTTCAATTGCATCTTTCCTTCTTCACATTAGCAGAGATATTATTGATATTCTTCCAATGGCAAGTTAATTCCACTTAACATGCTGGCTCTAACCGTAGAAACTTGTTTGAATGGCAGCAATGGTTTCATTGTAAGTTATTTACAATTTTGAGGTTATAATTTACTCAAATTCATGTAATTCTGTATTGGACTACATCAAAACAAGATGCTGCTGACATTGTTTTTAGTGTGTAAAAAAAACCCAAACAAACAAGCCAACAAACAACAAACCACAACAAACAAACAAAAACCATCAACCAAAACAGAAAAAAACCCCAACAACCTCCCCACAAACCCCAACCAACAAAAAAACCCGTCCCAAACCCCTAAAATAAGACTTTCTAATTCTTATTTTGCAGTCAGGTTCATGAGAATCTACCTGGAAAGAAGGTTTGAAGATAAACATAGTTTTGAAGATTTTCATTTTTAAAATTGGTATTTTCTCAATGGTCCTATTCTGTCCTTCCTTCTCTTCAGTTTTTTAGTTGCTTATGGTTTTTCCTCTGTTTCTTTTTTAATAGACTTACAGACAAGAATTGAAGCAAGTGCTGATTTGATGTAGATGTTGTTTCTACTAAGTCTTGATTTTGCAGACCAATTGTATTGTTTTTTTAATCTATATGGTTCTTCTGATGAGTAGAAATGAATGTTGTTTGCTGAAATAAAATCAGTGTAATTGCCAAACGAGAGACTAAAATGTTGACTTTAACGGACGGTGGTAGTATTGGAATTCCTGTCTGCCATTGTTTAAGTTAAAACCTCAGCATTCAAGCCCATTCTGATATCTCATCTGGAATTTTTTTGCTATTTGGTATAGAATTCAGGTAAGAAAGCTGTACAGAAGTACTTTATTGTGCAGTTTTTAAAGGCAGGAAGTAGTTTTAGACAACTACTAGAATGCTCTAAGAGTCTTGGCTGTTTTTCTTATTTGGATTTCAATAGCTTGCTTTGTGTGAGTGCTCACTAGTACAGTATTTTGTTACCCCGAGTCCATAGCTACAGCAGTTGGAAAAAACCCCAAATGTTCCCAAGACTCATTATTGACAGTGAAGGTACAGCCAGAAAAGACGTAGTCATTTATTTTCTTGGAGAAGGGCGAGGGGAAATCATGGCGTGTTTAATCACTAACACTCTGGGTAGCAATAGGATGCCTCATCTGGGAGTGCCCATAAATAAAAAAAAAAACTAGTTACCTGGTTTGCTGAAGTAGAGGTTTGATATATGTTTTTAAAACTATAATATGTCAGCCAAAACTCCCTCTGCTCTCGCCAGTTTAAGCGTTTCCCCCAGTGAATCAAATGCCTGTATACCACATGTTCTTTTTTATTTTTCTAGCCTCTTCAACCAGATCATCAAACTGACTTTAAATGTCTTTATTTTGTTTTGTTTGCCATTTTTAAAATCTTGGTATAAGCCTTTGGGTAGGGTCTGTTATTTCAGTTTTGATTACTTTCAAAGTTGTGGTAATCAGGGTTCTTTCAAATTCCTCTTTTCTGAAGCTCCCCATAGAGTCATCAGTAATAATCTCTAGTCTGAGTGAGGAACAGCAGTGATGGTACAGCCACCTGACCCAATTTTTCAGGTGCTCAGGGCACTTCAACATGCCTCTGTTTTTCTTGTCACACACAGAAATAATATTTAAGAAAGCTCAAGACAGAGTGTGCAATGGAAGTAAGAGTGAATGTTGCCATATGTCTTCCCATACACAGGTACATGATACAAAGCTCAGTACAGCCTATTATGATTATGTACTGAATGCATTTCTTACTGAACCATGGACTTTCTTAATTTTACAATAGTTCCTGACAACTATGAAGTTATTTTAGGGTGAGTTTTGATATGTAGTAACAGGTGACTTACAGGTTGTTTGATAAGAAATACAGCGTTACCAGTTTGACAGGTAAGCTGTGATGTAATATAATCTTTACATTTCCTGAAGAGATTTTCTACTTTAATCAGACCTGAAATGGCATAGTGTGAATAGGAACAGTTGTGTCTTGGGGAAAGAACTAGTGAATGTTGCTACTAAATTTTTGATGAAGGATAGTTTTCTTAGTTATGCATCTCTTTAGTAATGTATTTTGATGTTTTCTATGTGTTTCAATGCTTCAGATACATTTATGTTGCAATTTGTCTAACACTCACATTTTAGCAATTACGGAAGAAAATGCCTACTTTGTTCCCTTATAAAGATAAGGAAAAGAACATAAAATATATGTGAAAAATGCTGCTTGTGTGTGTAGGATTCTGATGCTTACTTGGATTTTATAAAGGAGTAAATCTTACTGTATTTCATGAGTTGGACTTAAGTGGGTTCAGCTTTGTAGGGATGTGTGGAATAGCTAGGGTAGCTTAAACATTGGAAAGCATGTAACGTGCATGGGATGTTCCATCTATGTCAATTGCTCTGCACTTAGTATGACCTGGTGGCCCAAGTAAGATGGTTTTGGAAGTACAGCTGCCTGGCTTCTGATAGCCCTGTCATTGCATCTGTCAGATCTCAGTTGATGAACCTTTGCCTTCATTAGGTAGATGCCAGGTTATTCTACTGAAAGTACTAACATGAGAATTAAGTGTCTTGGGTACAGTTCTCTGCTTTAGGTTCCTTACATGATTTCAAGTATGTCATTTATCATTCAGGTACCTCCCGATTGTGCCACATTTCTGTTTGTACCTTCAGTTATATTGAATTAAAGCATAGAATTGAATTAGAATGGAATTAGAATACAAATAGAATAGAATCGAATCGATCTGGTTGGAAGAGACCTTGAGATCATCAGGTCCAACTGCAAACCCAGCACTCCCAGGTCACCACTAAACCATGTCTCTCAGCTCCACATCTACATATCTTTTAAATATGTCCGGGGATGGTGACTTCACTGCTTCCCAGGGCAGCCTTTTCCAGTGCTTTACAACCCTTTTTGTGAAGAAACTTTTTCTAATATCCAATCTAAAACTCCTCTGGTGCAACTTGAGACTGTTTCCTCTTATTCTATCACTTGCTACGTGGGAGAACAGACCAACTCCCACCTTGCTATAATGTCCTTTCAGGTAGTTGTAGAGAGCAAGAAGATCCCCCCTCAGCCTCCTTTTCTCCAAACTGAACAAGCCGAGTTCTCTCAGCTGCTCCTTATAAGACTTGTTCTCTAGACCCTTCACCAGATTTGTAGCTTTTTTTTTTTTTTTTTTTTCCTTTTGGCCCTCTCCAGCACCTCAATGTCCTTCTTGTAGCGAGGGGCCCAAAACTGAGCACAGTATTCAAAATACAGCCTCACCAGTGCTGAGTACAGGGGGGGGATTGCTTCCCTAATCCTGTTGGCCACACTATTTCTGATACAAGCCAGGATGCTGGTGGCCTTCTTGGCCACCTGGGCACACTGCTGGCTCATGTTCAGACAGGTGTGGACTAGAACTCCCAGTCCTTTTCTGCCAGGGAGCTTTCCAGCCACTCTTCCCCAAGCCTGTAGCATTGCATGGAGTTGAACTTTAATAATCAGGTAGGGCACTGGTTTGGAAAAGGTTGGACTAAACCCAGGAGGCATCTGACTGACTTGCTCTCTGTCTCTGTCATCCAGTTGATTTTAAAATAGCACCAAGAATTCTTGAACGTTGGCTTCTCTCTGTTGGCAGCAAATGTCTGAAGCTTCATGAGACCATCCCATTCACCTGCACTGCTGATGGAAGTGGAGAATGAGTATATGCTGCCGTCATTAGTTTCTCTTAGTTAACTTGAGTTAACAAGCCTACATGACGAATGTGTATGTTGTTGTCATGTGCACGGATGAAAGCTATACCATATAATAGACTGATGTATTCCTTTAAAATTCAGGAATTACTACTGAATTTTCTGTGTGAATTTTTAGTATAAATGTTCTCTGCAAAGTTGAGAATCCAGTAATTGGCTGTTTAGAAATGCCAAGACCAAGGTAATATATATAACCTTACATAAGCTCCTTAAATTTATTTTTTATAATACAGTATTGCATTTACTGTAGATGTGTTTCATGTTCTTTTCTTGATCCCAGTCCATGGCTCTGAATGTGAAGTGAAGCGATAGGCTTCAAATACTGGGGAGCCCTACTTGATGGGTACTTGTGAAAAACCTGTTTCACTTGAGGTTTTAGGCATCACATCAGAGCTCTGCAGCCTGTGAAGGGACTGTGCCTAGTTCAACAGTGCAGCATTTGAACGCCCGAATCATGCCACTTTCCTCTCTTATTTCCTTTCTCTTGTTTTTCTTGTACTCTCTACTTTCATCTTCAGCAATAACAGAGCAGGTGTCCGGCAGTCAGTCTTAAACTTTTTTAATGTACCAGCCTGATTTCTCAGCTCCAACTGTACACATCCATCACCTCCTGACTTGTATGATATTTTACTTTGAGGAAGCAAGGAGTGCACATCACATTTTGACAAAAGAATGGCACTCTGGTTGGGATAAACTTAGTTAATCAAGCAGGCTCAAAATCACGCTGCAAGCATCAAATGGTCCCTTCTAGCTAGGGAGAAATCCTGCTTAGTCTACATTAGAGTCCTAACTGTTTCTTAAAGACTGTTCAATTTTTAAAATATGTTGAAGTTAAAGCACAGTTGAGAATGTGATATTTGCTGATTTTTTGTGTGCATGTGAATGTCTGATCTTATGACTCTGCAAAACTTTATAGAATATTGTGGTAAATGAAATGAATACTACATATAAAGGAAATGAGTGACTGTTATTAAGAGGATTTTAAATTAAATACTCCAGGCTTCATTCAGTTAAAACTACAACTTCAACATTTTGTTAGCACTTAAATATTTTGTTAGATATTTTATTTTATGCAGGTGCCATACCAGTTTCTAAATCCTACAGCTGATGTACGATTGCCTTTTTACCAAAAAACCCACTTAGTAAAAGGGATACAGTGCTGCTGTAAATGTTTTGCAAGTTTCAGTAGGATTAAAGGTGTAACTTCTTTTCTTCTTGTTGTAAAGCTTCTCTAAAAAAAAGTAGCAGAATGAATTATAGACATGTTCTCCGATTTGCTGCCTTGTCCATTGCATATCCAAGCAACAGCAATGATTCATTTAACTGAATGTGACTTTAATGTCTTTTCACTGTGGATTTCAAGTTGTTGCCCACTGACATTTTAGCTGATCTCATTGAGCTGGGGCTTTTCAGAAGAGCTATAAATGCTTTTTAAAAGTGAGAAATAAGTGAGAGAGGATACCCGCTGGCACAACTTGATGCTAATATTAGCTTAGCTTTGGCTATGCTACTGGAGTTCTTTCTGGATTTTGAATCACCCATATTTCCATCTTGGATTTTTCTGTGAACATTTGTACACAAGTTAAAACAACAGCTAATGTGGTGTCCTCTAGGTCATGATCTAGAACATTCCTGTCATCTAGCTTATACATCTAAGAGCCCGAGTTATGTATGTATAGGCCTACAGTTCTCTACAATTTCTAGAGAAAAATAATCTCCATAAATATAGGGGAAAATACAGGGATGAGCTCAGAAGTCTGCCCTTTAGAGTACTGCACTACCTGTCTTGGCATAGAAGCAAAGGGTTGAAGCACATGGATCGTGTGTCTTAAGAACTTGGACACTGAGAAGAATTAGACACACTTGAGGATCCGTGGAAGAAAATGGGGCCAGAGTGAGGAATTGGGGTGTCCATAGCCCCCGGAGCATGGAACATAAAGAAGAGTTTTAGCTGAATACTCTGGGGTGTGTGAGCATCAGATGCACAGGAATCTTCCAGGTAAGCATACAGGAATTCTTTATGCACAGTGCAGAGATTGTATGCTTCGTTCACCTTTATTTGCAGACTAAGATGGTACTAAGGATAGCAGAAGTTACTTTTTCACAGCTTTAGACCAGGCCCATACACAATTTGCACAATAAAGATACTAACTGAAAATTTGTCATGGCTTAAGCTAACTTTAATAAAACATGGCATATTGAAAGAGCCCACTGTGCATCTGTTGAGCTAGAAGAAACTGCAGATAAAATGATGTAACATTGCTAATACCTGTAGTCTTAATTATTTACATCTCAATGTGAATGACAGGCAGCTATGAGCAGTATAATAGAAACAGAAGATTCCACTGTTGCCAAGATTTTGTGCAACAGAAGAGGAAAAGAGAGTGTAGGTCCACTGAAAAATTAAGTGACAGGTAGCTATTGCTATTAAAAGTAACAGGGGAGGAAAACATTTGTTTTCAGGGACCTAGCCAGATTTGTACACTTTTTGCCTTAATTTTTTTTTCTTGGTTGAAATTAAGCAGTACCGCTCTACTCTGCTGTCTATCTTGTAAGTAGCATTTTCTTTCTGGCACAGACCAGTGGTGTTAACTGTAACACAGTCTATTTTGTGGAATGTGGTGTAATAAAGTAACCTTTGAGGGGTATAAAAGGTCCTATTCAGGCTGCACATACAGGAGGAGGCCAGAGTGAATCAACAAAAGCATGAGGGAGTTTTATATGTTAGTTAAGGATCTTAAATCACCATGATGATTCTGTCATGCAGAAATCAAGTAGCCTCTGATGGCTCTTACTTAAACCTACAAGTATATTTTAGTGGCTTGTTTGGGTCTTTAACAGTTTGCAATATCAATGTACCACTATCAGACCTTTGTAAAGGAAGTACGGTTTTCCTGCCATGTATTATACTAATTTCCTAACAATATTTTGCTGGTGCAGTTACATCCATTCTACAGTTTTTCCCTGCTCTAGACATCTTGGTCAGCGGTGTAGTTTGGGTTTATTTTTATTTTTTCTGTTTGGTGACATGATTATACAAAGGATTTGCTCTTAAGAATTATTGTGCTGGTCAAGCTAATGCAATAGCAAACAAAGGATACTCCATTCGCTTTCAGAAGATTAATTTTCATTTGCCTAAATTTCTTGTGAATGGAAAACTTCTGCTGTACAAGTTCCTCTGCAAAGTTAGGCATATACACTTAGCGCACAGGCTTTGTGGCTATCTTACTTCTCTTGAGTCTGGTAGTAATGCTGGTGTGTTCTTGGCAACTTAGTTTTTAACTTTTCTTTCTCTGAGAGGCCGTTGTATTTGAGTCATTGTTATTCCTGCTAAGTCAATAGTGCCTGAGGCTGTTAAAGCATGGTCTTTGATGTCATCACCAAAATTGACTCCCAGCCGAGGAGAATGTGATAGGTGACGTATTGTAGGTGATTACTCTGGGTCCTTATCTCTTGGAGATAAAATAAGCTTATTGAAAGCCAGAATGATAACATGCATTGAATGAGTTTAGAAACCATGTTTTTTCAGGTCTGGAAGTACATTAAATGTATCAAGTATCTTAATATTGAAGGACAAGTTTGCCAGCCCACCTGCTTCATTCCTACTATATCAGAAAAAAAGTACACTAGTTGGAAATGGTATTTGTGGAGGCAAAGTACTATTACTGGAAGCTGCAGAATGAGTTTTGATAGCTCCGATTTTATTATTGCATCCATATTTTCAGTAAGATAGTATCATTTTGGGAAGAATAGATTAGCCTTTGAGATAGGGAAAGATTGAACCAATTGTTACATGGTCTCTTACTGTATTAAAACCAGAATCTGTATTACAAACAAAAGGGCAGCATTGTACCTAGGAAAACAATACTGAATCTGCTGCTGTTGGTTTTTCTATCGCCCTTTGAAGGTGGTGAGTGACTGGAGCAGCAGCAGTCTTAGAAATATGCTCAACAGAGTGGTAAAATAAATATAACTAATTCTCATTTTGCAGACTTAAAATGTTTTTTTCAAAAATGAAATTTGTTGATGTTACTTGAAATTACAAAGTGTCAAAGCTATGGACGTAGTGTTCTTGGAGCTTCTGTTTGTCAAGCAGCTGCTTGTTCAATATATTTTTATTTCCAAATATGCTTTACTTGTGCATGTCTTGATTTAAGATATTAAACGAAAAGGAGCTAACACTAACTTTGAAATGGAAGATCTTTTTTTGAAAGTGCAGTGTTTGTTGCATTGCTGTCTCCTGTTCTTCTATAAAACAAAAATGTCAGTGAAGTAGAACAAATTACAGCTGACTTTTTACAGCATTTTTTATTCCTCTAATTTTTGTAATGTTTGCTCTTTTGGGGTGTCTATAATAATTTTTCTTTTTCTTAATTGAAGTCAGCAAAGAAGTTAGGGTCACTGAGGCTTTGATGGTTGGGACCCTTCTGCAATGTTCGGAGCGCATGGAGTGTCTCAAAATCCAGATGGTCTTTTGCATGGTGGAGTATTTTTTTTGCACGGTGATCAAAGGCAAGAGCTCATCTTTCACAAGAGGCATCTTTTCACAGTCTTTAGTGCCTGGTTTTTAATCTCCTTTTGCTGAAAAGTTCAATGGAGCTCTCTCCAAGATGTGTATTTGAGAGCTGTTCAGAGGCAGAGTGGGTTGTTAGCACCATCTCAGCCCTGGTGCAGGCTCGGCTTGCTTTCTGTGAACCTGCCTGGAAAGCTCTGCCCACTGTTCCTTCTTAGTTGGAATGATCAGGTAGAGAGCAATGCCCATTCCTGCTCTGCAGTCACTTTACTTTTTCTGGTTTGCTATGTTGATAATACATGTACTAGTGTTGTGCTTATTCCAGTCTAATAAGGTTGGGTGGGACATAGTTGAAGAGCCCTGCAGAAGTTAGCCTGGATGTGGGCTGAACAGTCTTCATGGACTTGAGTTAAATCTGTGTGGCAGAAAGTTTTGGCTGGGAGTTTTCCTGGTTCTTCTTGACCATAGTAACCAAGTTACTGGAAGTGTAGTTGGAGAGCAACATGTATATACATAGGTTGGTATTCCATATAATTAGATCACAGAGTACGTATTTCTTGATTTTTATCAAAGCCACGGTTTGCTGTAGTGCAATTTAGTAATAAGAGAGAAAATGTTCACTGTTTGGTTATATTTTTGATACATGAGCATTGATAGAAACTCCCATGTATGACTGCTTTTGAGAAATCTGATATTTAAAAAGTAAGACTTTTAGTGCTTAAGGATTTCTCGTTGGAAGACTTAGCTTAATGCTTGTTCAATATGATACATGTAACTTCATTAGTACATAATTTCATTTATATACAATATTTGAGATGATGCACTTCATTTGAGTGGAATAGCAAACTATTCCTCTTCCTCCTGTCATCTTTGAAAGCTTGCACTATCACTCTGTTGCTGTGTCTCATGTAACATCCTCTCTCATTAGGAGGACTGGAGTATCCCAAACGAAATACTATCCAAGACTGTCTCTGTGGCAGGCCCATCACTCAGTGCCAGAAGGAAAACTTGAGAAAATCTTTGAGGACATGAGATCAGAAGATAGATCAAGTTAGAATTGTGGGGAAAAGATTACTTTTTTTGCATTCTATTTTTTCCAGACTGACAGTTTTTAAAATAATATTTTAAAATAATGGTATTTTTTGTTGGTTTCTTTTAAGATTTGTGTATCACATGGAGGAAAATGGAATGTGAAACAACTGAACTTTAAAAAAGAGCAGATAGTTAATCTCTCCTGTGGAATACTGCTCATTCTTCTGTTACCTGCTCAGGATAATCAAAGGGTGATATAATGATTCTGAAAGTTAAACTTATTAGAGTATTCAACTCTGAGATGTACTATTCGGTTTTTATCTTGCCTCTTGCTCTCTGTAAGGCTGTTCTTGTCAGGAAATATATAGTATGTCTGAAAGAGAAAACAGCTTTTTTTACTTTACACATATATTAAACAAATGTATGTACATTATCATCTCAATCTTATCTAACCTACTTCCTGTTGTAAATCTCTGGACGTTATTTTTTACTGCTCCCTCTGGTAGAGGGTTGGTGTCTCTACCGAGATGCAATGATGTGTACTGCATCTCTTGTAATGCAGAGAAAAATGGCTTCTTATGAAGAGCCTGTAACTTCTGGTTGGGTGGTGGTAACTGCGGCTGTGCCAGCAGGTTTGTAGGCCTCTCTAATCAGGGACTGGAATAAGAATTTGTCTCACAGGTTTCTGAGTTTTGATCTTTTACCCAAAGACTACTGCATCTAAATAATCTAAGAATGCCAACATGAAATAAGCTGATCTATTACCAACAGCCTAGGCTGGTGTTACTGAAGGGTTAAAACCACTTATATAAACTGGGAAGGCAGCTTTCAGTTCTTTGTTTCAATGCATATAAGGAGTTGTTATTGCCATTGCTGAATTTCCATTTACTCATTTACCTTGGGCCCCCTGAACTTTGCAACAATAGTATAAATTATATGTAGGTATTTGCATGAAACAAACACAATTGATTATCCCTCTTTGCTTCCCATTTAGCCATATTATAAAACTGTTATTTCAAATAAATGCAAGCAAACTTCACATCATTTAACTTCAGCATTATTTTCTATGTACAGTGGAAGAACAAGACAGAGCTAATTGCCTCCCTTTCATTTGTTATGCCTTCCACTACCCAATTTACATTTAGAAAAAAAATTCTTTTAAAATAATTCCCCTCTTAATTTTTAAATTTATTTTAACTTCCGTGTTGGTGTGATGAGACAGGCTTTGAAAGACAGTTTTCTGTAGTGCTTAGACAAAGGTTTTGATAGAAAACAACAGATAATCCTTATGGACGCTATTGATACCAGCATATCAAGTATCACATTTTTAGTGGTTTTGGTCACTAAATTTAAAAATGTGGTGGACTTGTTTTTCAAAGGTATAAAACTTCTATGGTGGTGTGTGTTGGGCAGTAGTTTCTGTGCTTGATGTAGGAAAACCTACAGATGTTTTCCTTGTGAGTGGAATCTTCTCAAGAAGTCAGAAAGCTGTGGGATGTGTTCTTGGTGGGGTTTTTTTTCAGGGTGTAAGATATCAGGGAAACCTATATATTTTGGTTAGTGGGGGAGAGAAAGAAAAGAGAGATACCCAAATTCTTTCTGTAGGAAGATTAGAATATGACAGTCTCTCACTTAAGGTCTTTCCTCGTCCTGTGCCTTCCACTGGAAGCCTCTGAAAAGCCCTCAGTGGTGTGTTGTTAAGGACACTGTTGCATCATATTAAAGAACAGAGCTATTGGCATCTTTGGCTTACTTTCACTTTTTACCAATAAAGCTGAATATTCTCACCAAAAGGCTTTCTTTTAAAACTGTTTCCAATTTTTTTTAAGAAAAAAGGATAAAATATTATTGTCACTGTTTACCTCTTTTTGTACGTGTTCTTGATTTGCACCCCATAGGGTATGATATTTACTAAGGCATAATTTTCCTTTCCTATTTTGAAGTTTGTTTACTTTTATATTATACATAATTTCATTACATGCAAAACTTAATTCCAAAATTCCATATGCATTTCACCATGAAGCTGTAAGGAGCAATTAGAGAAGGTGAAGTACTTGTTCTGTCATTCATAAAATTTTATGCAAATTGGGAAATACGATTAATAAGCTAAACTTTAACTATCATGTAGAGTCCTTGAAAATTTACGGTATGTAAACCCCCTATTTCTTGGCAGTAAGTGTTGCAGTTAACTAGTAATTGTAGAAGCAGAAATAGTTATTCTGCTGGTACTTAAATTTATATTCTAATTCCAATTTTATTTATTTATATAACTAGCTTTCTAATCCCACAAAAGCAGCTTTTGAAATAGTAGTTGTAATTAATACCTAATATCTTGGAAGAATTACTGATTTTATGAACTCATGGAGAACAGGTAATGGGCCCCAGGTTTGCACTTTTCTGATCTTGAAAAGGAGCAAAAAGAGGAAACTAAGGAATTGTGTCATACAGCACAACTTCAGTTTCCAGAAAAATATTGGAGCAAGTAATTGAACCAAATTGTTTGTAGGCACTAGAAGATAAAGAAATTACTGTCAGCTAAACTGGATTTGTCAAATACAGATTGTCAAGTTAGCTTCCTTCTGAGACAGAAAAACAGGACATGGATAAGAAATAAATCAGTACGTGTTATATTTTGTCTTCTGCAAAGCTTTTGGCACTAACATAGTATTTCAGCATGCAAGCAAGGGGAACATGGTCTACGTGAAAATATAGTGAAGTGGATATAAAACTGGAGCAGCACCTGTTGTAATCATAGCTATGTGGAAATGGAAAATTGAAAGGTAGAAGAAGTGGGACTTTTATGAAGCCTTTCTTGTGTTCCATGCTGTTCAGTGTATGTGTAATGCTTTGGGTGTTAAAAAAAAACACCTTTTTTTGTAAATCTGAGGATAGCATGAAACTGTGAGAGGAGATGCAGTTATGTGAAGTGACAAAATTAGAGTTAAAAAGGATCTTGACAAATTGGAGACAGAGTCTAAAATAAATTGAATGCAGTTTCCTAAGGACAAGTGCAAGAACCGGTACATGTGCAGGAAAATATGATTTAAAGAATGAGAATGAGGAGCAAATAGCTGAATAGTATTTCAGCATCAGAAGGATCCACAGTTTTTAGTGAATCCTAAACTGGTCACGGGACTGCAGTATCAGCTTTTGCAAAAAGTAATACTTGAATATATAAACAGCAGTCTAGCTTGTAATATGAATCAGCATCATTCATTCAGTTCAGTCATATCTGAACTGCTAATTCTGGACCCGTGAGAAAGTTACCATTTCATACTTCACAAGGCATGGAGAGTCTAGAAGGGAACACCAAGAACTGGCACAGTTTGACCTAGAAGAAAAGATGGACAAACTTATGACTGACTACTTTAGAGAAGAGAGATCTCAAGGAAGGCATGAAAAACCTCTCAAGAGATTAAAAGCTTGTACAAAATGAGATGAAGATATTCTTCATCTTCATAAGGAGTAAGACAAGAAGTAATAGGCATAAATTATAGCAATGAAAAGTTGGATTTGGCACTAAGGAACACTGTCACAACTGGCCAAATGCAGGTTGTCTGTGAAGGCTGTGAAAGTTTCATTAAGTGGAGAATTTTAACAAGACATTAGATGTTTATGTCTCTGGAGAGTAGTAAATGTGGTTTGATCTTTCTTTGCGACAATGTGACAGGAGGGATGGACTAAATTACATGTTAAATTATCTTTTAAGCTTTTTTCTTATGTGACTTCTGGACTCTGATTTCTGGATTGTGTGCTTCAAATTGGTAGTTCGAGTAAAACAGCATGATTACCGTAGGGTCAGTACAGTAGTGTTCCTTAAGGTCTGGTGTTTCTTCCTCGTTCTGGTTGTCAGCACATGGATCATGATTTGGAAATGGCTCATGGGATAATCTAGCTCCATGGTATATAAACTATGATTTATTGATTACTGTTGGTGAGGACATAATATTGTGAAGCATATTTCTTTTATAGTCTATGTACCTGGTTCCATAAAGAACTGAAGCCCATACTGACAGACACCAAATACAGGAAAGGGATTCTGATAATGCCTTCACTGGAAAAAGGCCTAAATATTATCAGATGTCGTAGGATCTGACCCTTCAGAAAAGGCTGAGACAGACAGCAAAAAGCTTTATTAATACTCTGGTGGCTTTGGGGGTTTTTTTTGTGTTTTGGGGTTTTTTTTGTTTGTTTGTTTTTTGAGAAACCTATTTTGGAGTTTGTATGTGTCAAAAGCAATTAAGTGGGTGACACACATCAGTAGAAGAACAGGCTTAATTTATTCTAATACTTCTAAAAATAAGTTTAATAGAGTATCCAGACTCTGAGAGACTTGGAAGATTGCCACTGTCATCTCGTCTAAAGATTTTGGGCACCTTTGATTTATCTGATTTTAAAAAATGCCAAAGGAAATAGGATCTTCTATTTTTTTTTTCTGCAGTAGTATGTCAAATTTTTAATCTTTTTTTCTTTTTTTAGTAGCATTGTCACAGATCTACTAGAAAATATGTATTACCTTTAGAATATAATTTCTCACTGTTTATAGGAAAGATCAGTTGTCTCATCATACAGTCTTTAAAATAGCTCTTGAGCATGCTCATACTTTTCTTTCAACATCTGCATGACTATTTATGTGTTGCTGAGGTCACAGTAGGCATAATCATCCAATTTCTGCCCAAGTTGGATACCTACTCATGAATGTGTGTGATTCGATGACAAAGGATAACCTAGCCAGACTTGAGAAACTCAAATCATCCTCTGGAGCTGAGGTAGAATCCAAATTGCTAACTTAGGTCATGTGAATAGCCCTTTGTATAGTGTACTGCATTGGTAAATTGATTTGCTTCATAGGAGACTGTGTTCCTGAATAGCAATGTCATCTTTTCAGAAATGATGGCCTTTGAATGATACATGGGATTGTTGATTCAAATGTTTAAAAAGAGAAGGAAAAAAAAAAAAGGGTGAAAAACAACAGCAGAAAGCAAGCGAATTCTGTATGTTACCATAGGAGAGGAAACATTTAGCAAAATAGTTAATTTATTTGTCCTTGGTAATACCATTTTACTGTACTGTTAACAATGGTTAGAGTAGTCTGGCATGAATAGGATACATAATGGATGAAGTTTTTCCCAACGGAAATAAATTTTCCTGGTCACATCATGTTTCTATTACAGAGAACACAGATGAAACACCTGATTTTCCTTTTGATGTTCTATGGATTCAGTCAATTCATTTCCATGGATTTGTTCAAAATAATGATTTAAATATTTTAATTTGTGAAATGATAGACGTAACTGGCAGAGAAACTACTCTTGCGCCAATTTGCAAATAAAAGGATTACACCTCTATGTTCTGCTGCCCTCTTAAATTTTTCCCTCCATTCAGTGTATCACGAAGTGACTTACTGGTCTCTGTTTCTCTTTTCCAGTTCTTTTAGTAGAAGTGCAGTTTTTTATGCAACATATTTCATTAGAATATTCTTGTTCCTAATCAAAGCAATGCCACTCTCCTTTGTTTCTGAACCCAGTTTTGTTTGTTGTCTGCTGCCTCTTCGCTTTGCTCATTTCTTGTTCCCTTGTGCTCTATTTAGTTCCCTTCTGGAGGTGTTTTGTTTGTGGCTTCTTTCCCTTTCTAATGGCTTGTTCCCTGCTTATATATTTATTACAGTATCTCTTTGATTTCTTCTCCTGAATCACCTTGTTATGTATCAGTATTTTTAACTGATAGTAACATGAAGTTACAAACCTATTCTAGTGAACAAAGCACAGTTTTATGAGAGTTTACAGTCAGAGAAAGAGAAGAAAACGTGAATAACGGACTGGTGTAAGAGCTAATCAGTACAGGTAGTTTTTCAAGAAGGATGATTTTTAAGAGTATTTTAAACAGTGATTTTGACAGATGATGTAAGGAGATTCTGTTGCAATTGTATGGGCAAATGAAGCGTGGAGCTTGATAGGAAAGGGACAATTAGGAAAGAGTGATGTGAGATGATGGGAAATACAAGCAGTGTTCAAATATTTTAAAAGATGGTGGTAGAAATTATGTGAAAAGCTTTAGCATGAACATTTGCTGACATTTTGAATTTGTTCAGCTAAAGACCATGGAAGTGCAGAAGAGACTAACCTGGAGTGGGACCATCTGTGCTCTTTCTTCCAGCTGTGGTCTTTCTCTCTATTCATCAAAGTTCTTCACAATAAAGAAAATTTAAAATTAGTACTGTACACCACAGATTCTTGTCTTGGGCAAATAACTAACAGAGATTTTATTTTGGTTTCGAGGTTTAGACTAGAACTATATAGGAGTGCAACATCTTGATTTTCCTTTCTCTTGGACTTGGGTTTAAAGAAATGTATGAGCTCTAAAGATAGATACATCAAATATTCTTTATTTTAGTGACCTGTTTAAAACTATTCCATGTCAGAAGTGATGAATAGTTTTTGTGGGTTCTGAGCAAGTTCCTGATCGATTGGCTGCTACTTAATGAGGGAGAAGAAGGGCAACAGAAGCTGAAGTCCAGCTGACTGTGCGAGAGCACACCTGCATTTTCTCTTTACTTCATTTTCTCTGTAATGAAGGAACCAATTGGTTTAGAGCGATCAATGCTGACCTATTAAGATGAGGCAGTGTTCTGGCATTGCCAAGGCAATTAAATTCAGTAGAGCGAGGATTATAAAGAGAAAAAAAAAAAAGGACCCTAGACTTTGAATTGTGTAAGAGTTACATTGATATTTTAAGATTGTCAAAAAACTCCAACTCGATACAGTTTAAAAGAAATAAATCATTATCATGTTCTCTTTTGTGTGAGATTGGGAATGACAAGATTGTTGTCATTTGTCCTTTAAATTGTATAATCTCTGGTTCTACTTCTGTGACTGGAGATTTCAGCACAATGTACCATACGTATTTGGAGGAGGCTGTTTGCTCTGAAATTTCATATTGGTACTTGAACGCTTCCCCATTTGTTGTCTGTTGTATTCTGTACTATTAGACGCTGTACCTTCATAAAATTATTTATTCCAGTTGAGGGGGATAAAAATAGCTCAAACCCTTAGCAAATAATCATAATATATAGTTCTTGTCAAGTGGTAGGTTTAGAAAATCTGTCATATATTTTAGGATTTAAATAAGGTAAAGCTTTTATGATTCTGGCAAAGCTTTTGTTGCCTTGTTTGAATGTCCTTAAAAAGGAATGAATTTGTTTCCTATGAGAGTTTTGGCTTTCTCAAACCCAATATATTTGGTTAGTTGGATTTGGTAAACAGTTACCTGCTACATATTTTAAATTAAAATTTATTGGATGTCGGCATTAACTGGCAATGTTATTGGTATTAAATTAAATGCCAGGTTGTCCCTTCTAAGCCCTTTTGAAGCAGGAAAGGGACTAATGCCTTTTTTTGTAAGATTCATCCATTCTGAGTCAAGACGTTGCTATTAAATAAAACCAAAACAAACCAACCAACCAAAATCCTACAGGCAAACTAAAAATCTTGAAAACATATTTTAGAAGTATAATATCAAAACAATAAAACCCAGGTATTATTTATCTGTGTATCAGATATTCTCAGTTCTTTGTGTGGAAACTAGCTTTCTCCTCTTTGCACCTGAAAAACATCGGAGAGCCTGAGTATATATAAAGTTCCTCTAATCATCAATTATGTATTGTCATTTTTACATTCCTCACATGAGCATCCCTTAGTTTATGCTTGCCCTTGAGCAGATGAGGTGCATAATCTTATTCTTTCAAGCTTTTTAAGCATTTTTATTGGATCTTTGTAATTGTGTGCTGTGTTAAATTGTCTCCTTATTTTCAAATCTGAGGCTCATGAGCTAATACATTAAATCTGTTCTAGCTGTTAACTGTGGCTTTGTGCTGACTTCTTTGGTGATTTCAGGTGTACATATATCTATATATATCTCTACATGTGTGTATACATATATATATACACTCCCCATTTAATTTTAATTAGAGAACCCCAATGAATATGATCATTTATTCTATAATAGGTGGGAAGAGGGGAAAATTTTGTGATTACACTTTTTGATATGCTACTTTTGGCATTATTTTTCCTCCTCCAGGAGTCTCCACCAGTTAGTTTTCAGATGCAATTGTAGAAACTCTTTGTTTGAATGTGTTCACCATGGAGTAAATGTTCTACTTTAAAACAAAATACCAAATGTGACTGTTAGAAAAGTTTTCGGGCTTTTTTTGCTAACTACATGTTCATACAGTGTGGAATAGGTTTACTGTTAATTTTCAGACTGGATTAGTAAGAATACTGACTGTAAGCTTATATTGGTTATCAATAATATACTGAATTCTCTGTACTCTGGGTACTCTGGGGAATACTGATGTTAAACAGGTCTTGAACAGACAGTGTTTAAAAAAGAAGAGCCAAAGAGTATTAATCTATTTGACAGTAAGGAAAATCAGACTTGCTTATCCTGATCTACTGGTTCAGAGTTTAATTGTGATCCTATGGCACTAACAATAATATGTGTATAAATATAGAAAAAAAAAATTGGTAACACAATATTTCAAGTAATCTCTTTGTTTTAAGTGGAAAGGGGTATGTTAGCCACATATGAACTCACTCTCAAAAATGAGTGATTTAAACTGTATGTTTCTTGCAGAAGCAAGGCTGCTCTGTCCAGGCCAAAGGGTTCACCAGGTTTTCAGTCTCAGCCTTTTGTTTGAATGAAGTTTGGTCTGTAGTCCAAACCTTTTATTGAAGTGCAGATCTGAAATGTGCCTTTCTGGAAAGGGACATCGCCACGTAAAATTTATCTAATACCTCTAAAAATGTATTTTTTATGACAATGGTTTAATATTTCAAAAGTCATGAAGATTTAAATTTGAGTCCTAACTTTAATGTGTCTCAGGCCTTTAGCATTAGTATTTATGAGAATGTGACTCGTTTTGAGGTGGAGTTTTCTTGTGTAGAATAGGTGCGTTCATAGACTTCACTACTGTGAAAAACACAGCTACAGTCATAGTACAGGTGCAGCTACAGTGCTCTCCACTTGCAGCGTAATGTAACATACTTTTACATTTTATGTATTCATTGTAAATGTCCTTTTCTGTTTATATATGTGCAATATTATTGCTTTGAAAGAGAAGTGGAAAAATGAAGCTGTAGGTGTGGAACTACAAACGCATGCACAAGGTTTACCTTTCAGAATGCTACCATTCTACAACAAACATGTATTATTTATAATAAAACTAATATTTGAATTCTTACAAATTAACATTGGTAATGTACACCTGACAAGATATTTTAAAAATTATGCTGCACTTGTGCAGGAGAATAAAGTTTTGTATCATAAGAAACAAAAGAAATGTAGTAATACCCCTTTGTGCTTCCCATAATGGCCTGATCGGACACAGGTGGGTTCCAACCAGGTACACTCAACATGACGTTATTGCATGAAGGGAGAGGTGGGATAACTGATTTTGCTAAAATGTCTTTGTTTTATCTTCACAGAACATGGAGAATATTTTAAAGTGTGAAGCTAAATATGTTAAGAGGTGTCACAGTAAAATCAGATCCCATTTGTATGGGGAAAGAATTTTGGGGGGAAGGAGCTTACTTATTGTTTTGAGGTTAAATATTACTTTAAAAATGAGTCCCTTTAAAACTTTGTAAGACGTATGTATGCTTTAATCCACAATGTAGGGTGTAAAACCAATGGTACTGTGGCATTACATTTACCATGACTGTTTCCCTGTGCTTCAGTCACTTTTGCTAAGTAAGCATGCTCCTGGACTCTTTTCCCTAAACAGTTTAAAACATTTCTATAAACCAGGTTTTCACTAACATTTTGGCACTATTGACTTCTTCTGGCTTATACATCCCTTTCCTGTGTTGATGTTAAGAATCTTGAAGTGAGATACTGAGAATCAGCAGTGTGTATTTAGGTAAGAACACTCACCAGCCTTCTCTGGAGTAATATGAAAAAAAAGCAATATAATGTAATATAAGCAAAATGGTCAGAAAGTTTGAGTTTGGGTTGATATAATTGAGCCGTTGAGAGTTGCAGGAAGTCAAGAAAGCTCTATGATCAGCTATGAAGTAGATGGATAGGGTATATATGAAAGGACATACATTACATGAATCAATACCACAATTACCTGCTAAATATGGAGGCAGTAGGGTTCTTAAACATTTTATGGTGAAAAGTACACAGGTTTGTTACTGATTTCAAAATTTGGAGGGTATATTCTAAGAATATCAAGATGTAGTCTGAATATATCCTCTGTTTCAGGGTATGTGACCGTAGTAGGGGAATGGGAAACACTAACAGCAAGATGAAGGAAAGTGTGCATGGGCTGAGAGGAGGAGGTGTAGTAAGAGATCTGTAAATTAAGTGTGAAAATCTGACTTCAGGCATGGATAAGGAAGGCCACAGGTCAGAACCTTAGGCCTGAAGTTCAAAGGTTCCACTCCATGAAGGACAAAAATAAGTCACAGTCCTGTGTTCCCTGTAAATTACTAGTTAATGAAAGTACAGCAATAAATAATATTGATTGCTTCTATTTCTTCCAAACAGAAATTTGTCATTATACTGAGAATAATAACATGATGGAGGAAAAGATAGTATTAGCCTGATAATAGCTTCCTAGTCATAACTGACATCAATTACAGCTATGAATAAAGCATTGAAGGGTAATGAAAAGCTGCCTCCTGAAACATATTTTCACTACATTAATATATAAGAATAAGATACATAAACTTCTCTTTTAGCTGCATATCAAAACAATGCAGTACTAAGTTCAAATTATCAGCTTAATAAAGTGAAGTAGATAGTTTAAAAGGTAATACAGCACATTCAGGTAAATTGAATTGATGTGCTAATGAAGATTATGTCTACAGAATCAAGATTCACATAAATGCATGGTAAGATTCCTTTAAAAGATACCCTTTACCACAAAGTGTTGCTGTCACTTTCGAGTCAAGTATGTTACTTAGAGGAAAATATCTTCTTGAAGAAGATACAATACAAGCTAATGCCTTTCAATGGCAGTTACAGAATCACAGAATTGCTATGGTTGGAAAAGACCTCTAAGATCATTAAGTCCAACTATTATCTATCTACCAACCCCACTTCTAAACCATATCCTTGAGCACTCTATCTTGACAGCTTTTAAATACATCTAAGGATGGTGGTTCAACCACTTCCCTGGGCAGCCCGTTCTAGTCTTTGATAACCTTCTTGCTATAAAAGTTTTTCCTAATGTCTAACCTCTAGTTTTTCTCATGTAATGTAATGATCTCATTCGTTTTTGAATATGAGAGGGTTGTGTATGCTTACAGCCATTTTGGGAAGACCAGATACAAAGTAGTAACAATGGGAAGCTATCGGATGTCCTGAGGTTGGTATGGTGAAACGAGTGTGTGAATACCCCGGCTCAGCACTTTTTTTTTTTTCCAACGCAAATGTGTAACTGCACGTTTCTAATGGGCTGTATAATTGTTAGAGCTAATATCCTAAATCACTAATTTTATTCTTACTATCTCACCTATGTGGAATAGAGACTATCGAAGACACTTTTTTCTTTTTATTGTTCTTCCTTTTTTACTTCTGCCTTTTTAATTCAAGTATAGTGGTTTATTTCTTCATTGAGGAATCACAATTTTATGTGTTAGCTAAGTAAATTCATCAATATTGAAGCAGACAGAAGTGAAAAAAAATAACTTCCCATGAAACTGAGCTTTATGCTTTTGTTTTGGGACCTCTGGTTTGTCAGTGCTAGAGATGTGCTGTATGGGGCACAATTCTTCTTCCACCCTCTATCGAGGTGAAAACATAGAGGTGGGACCCAAGTTTATAAGGTGATATCAGGGGTATTGTGGTAACAGTTTAGATGGATCAGAGCACTTACATACCTTTTGTATTTTCTGTATAAAAAGAGAGAGAAAAAGTTCTTTAGAGGTATATTTGAGTGGGTTTTGTCTTGAAAAGAGTACCCCATTTAATGATAGAGGAAAAAATATTAACAATATTTACCTGAGTTGGGGCCTAATTATAGTACCTTCGAGTAATGGAAATACTTCAGTGACGGCATTAAGATGGGAAAAGAAAGCTCCTTTTGGAGTACTGCATGTCTTCTGGACTGGAAAAGGCAGAGGTTTGTGGAGAAGAAATGTGTTTGTTGCATTAGAAGATCCTAGATAATTAAAATTATTTAAGAAGTCTTTATTTTGTCATAACTTGGCTCTAAGGCTCTCAGTTTGTAACTTTCAGCATTTTCAGTACAGTTTTTATACACAGTGAGTTTATGCTACTTTTTTTAAACATTTGATGAAACCACTCTCTGGTGCTTCTTAATATATAGATAGCTAAAAGGGTGGTGGCTTAATGCATTCTGTCTCTAAGCAGGTATTCAGACAAAGCTCTGTGTGATTCCCAAATAAAAGATTCTTTGTTTATACTGAAGGAATTTATTACTTAAGGTTTTGTTCCATGGCCATAAAACTTATTTCACTGCAGAAGCAGTCATCCTGCAACCGTAAGAAATATTTGTACACAAGCAGCTACTGACTTTTTCATGTCCTTTCAGTGCTCTGTGGAATCTGTTAAGTATTTGAAAGGTATTACAAAGGAAGACCAAGGCAGATTTGTTGTTGTTACTGATACAAATATGCAATATGATCGTCTTTATCAGTGCTCAGTTACTTTCATAGCATTCTCTCAGTCGAAGTGTTCACAATGGTCATGCCTGTCACTGCAATGCAGTCTGAGTGTATTTTGTTGTTACGTTAAGTTGTGGTGGCCTGAAGGTGTTGTATAAATGACAAATTGTTGCACTCACCCCAGTGAAATATCTCTTCCACCAGTGATATAGGTGATAATATGTGACAATGGTAACTCTTACATTTTCCTGAAAAAAATCCAGTAACTATGGTGAAACATTTTTTGAACATAAATACATCCTAACTTCTTCGTTTTTCGGCGGAAATATGTGGCTTAATGTCTTGAGACAAAACAAAAGGTAATTCCTTCATTCAGTTCTCTTTTCTAGGTATTTCTCGCATCAGTTTGTCTTGTATGATTTGAACTGCCTATATTGACAGAAATAGCGGAAGCTTTTTGGTGAATGCTTGAAGTACTTACATTAATATAGAATTACATGCAAAAGTTTGATTTATTTTGCACCTTGGCTTTACTGCATGTATTAGTAAAGATGTTCAGTTGTCTTTCATTTGAGCTGGAGTTATCAGCAAACTATTGCAGTGCAGGAAAGGACTAGCTTCAAGACAATGTGTGAGCTAAAGAGCACACAGAACCAAAATGATTTTATTAAAAGCATAGCAATTTTAGCTGTTAGATTTAAAGTGTATTTCAACAGAATGAAAGTTCATGGCTGATTTTCAGGTACTTATTTATAATGATGGATAAGGATCACCAGGAAGGAACCTATGTGCAGCTCACTCAATGTTGAGCAAATTTTGGACATGTGAGAACATTATTTTCTATTACTCTTAAAATAAAAGAAATAATATTTAAAAGAAAAATCGCACTACTTTTTTTTTTTGTTACCGTTTATTCTGTTGTTCTTCCATTGCCTCCAAATTGATTTTAAGATTTATGCCATTAGATTTAGACCACTTTGTTATTTTTAAATGTTTTACCGTATAAAGGGAACTATGTGACTGGTTATTAAATGAAATGGTTCTTTGGTTGAGTAACCAGTTGAAAAGACCTGAATTCAGTAGCTCTGTAAATATACTTCTGTCTTCTGTGGGTCTGCTCACCTGCTCACAAGTTTTAGTGGTGTTGTTCATAGACATGTCAAATGTGACTTGTTTCCATATTGTAGGAGACAAAGAACTGCACTTTAACAAAATAATAAAATTTTCTTGGAGCCGTGGCACACGTGTACTGCTCCAGCCTGATGGTCGTGTTTCAGTGAGCTAATACCCATTGTAATCAGTTGAGTCAGTGCAATGCTGTGAAGTACTGTTCAGAATTAATCAACCGTTCTTCTCCTGATTGCTTATTAAATCAGCAAAAAAAGTGTGGCAAATTGTATATGATAAATGTGGTTCCACTCTACAGCTAAAACAAATCACAAAAGAAAAAGAAAATGAGAGAAGAGAGAAGCAACATGATCAAGAAATAGTTCTGTTAAAGTAGTTGTCTGTCTTTAAAATAAATAGAATTCAACTCTTCCCACTGGAACTAGAGTTCCTGGAGGTTTTACTATCCATATTCTGATATTGGAAGTCAATGCCCCTCTCTTCTGCCATCTCACTGCTCCTGAGCTGTATAGGAGTGTTTATGCAGGTTAACGCAGGCCTACTTGTAATCCAAATTTATGTTCTTTCTTTGGTATGTTATCTATTATTTCCTGTAAAATACAATTTGGTTTATAAATAGATAGACCTATGAAGTTTACAAGATTGAATCTGCTGCACTGTCCATGTCTGATGAACAGTCCCATAAATAATATTTCTTTTGTCCTTTATTTAATAGCTAAGCTCAGGCCTGCAGTAGTTAGCAGTTAGGTCTTGAATATGGTGGAAAGTGTAAGCAATGCAATTTTCCAGTATCATTTTAACATAACAAATGGTAGGGTTCCTTGCATATATCCTTGGATATATTTCTCAGTAGGTAAAAAGGTACACTTTTTGGGGAGCTGTTGCTTGTTTGTTTATTTACTTAAATATTTAATTCTTCACGTGCATTTATGACCCTCTTTTGAATGCCCTAGAGGTCTTTTCTTGTTCTCTTCTGCTGACGTCCTCAAATACCTAAAGTTGCTGTACTTAGTAATGCTTCATCCGAAGAAGCCTTATGTAAAAAAAGTTTTCAGTAACTTTTCAGTAATCTTTTTTTAAAATTATTTTTGTCCTCTTTTGAAAGTCCACCCTTCTTTATGACTGTCAGATATTGAGACATCAGAGCTAAGTGCCATTTTCTGTATATATATCTTCACTACAGTTTTATAGGAACAATTTCTAAATTCCTTGCTTTTTTAAACACAGGTCAAAACAACAATTATTTCTTTGTTGAGCTGCCTTGATGCAGGTTTGTGTCTGTGGGTTTTTTGTCCACTTGCTCCTAGATTGCTTTGTTCTAATACTTTTCAAGTATTTCTCTGTCATATTGTATATAGTCTGATTCCAGTCAAAACCTAGACAGCTCTTACTGAGGTGTCCTTGGAGCAAGAAATAATGATTGCATGTTAAATTCATAGACTGGTGGAACATGGGAAGCTGGGGAAAATAGAAAACATTCTCAGATTTCATTGAACAGAACTTTTCTATATTTTCTTCTGTTTTATTCAATACGTTTAAAAATGTGGAGGCTACAACATATCTATGTAATAAAGCCTAAGCTATATTGACCCAAACCCATTAAACCACATCAGGGTATACTGTGGTTCAAATAAAACAAGTCCTCTTACAGATTATGTGTATTTTGGAATGAATCTGGCTCCATGTCACATCAGCCTGGAAGGTATGCAGAGCAAGATCAAGTATGCTCTCTAAATCCCATGTCCATTTTGTACTAGAATCAGACTTCCTGACAAACAATGCTTTCTTCTCTATGTAAAAGAACAACTTTTTTTCCTATAAAATGTAATTGTGTAAAATCCCTTGTATTTATTCAACAGAGATAATGTAAGGATAAATTAAGGTGATATTTAAGCTGGGTTTGGCTGCAAAGTCAGATCAGAGATAGGGTTTAAATATTGATTTCATAATATCAGAATCTTACTATCTTCTCCTACCGGATTTTGAATTCATGTGGTGGAAGTCCATTATCAACTGAAATTAGAGATTCCTGCACATATGTAGACAGGTTCTGGGAAATAGAACTGTTTGGGGCTGAGATCTGACCTGAAATAAAACCTGCAGAGCCAAGTTCAGGTTTGAGACATTGAATGGAACTAGATACGTACACAGTGTGAAGACTCAGATTCAAGCAAGTTTACCTCAAATTTGGGGTTTTCTGTTTTGGAAAAAATAAAGGAAACCAGTAATGACAAAATTACCATCCTAATCCTTCTAATTTACTCATTATGCCTATATATGGAATGCAAAATAGATTATCACATCATGCAGATGTTGCTTACATTCCCATGCACATGAGTGTTAATTTGGTTAAGTATATTCAGAAATATTGGTTGCTTGGTTCATATGCTGCTTATACATAGGCTACAAACAATTACATGCCCTGTGTAATAATTTTATATAAATATTTGTAGCCACCTGAATGCTGTGCGTAAAATACACATTTTAGCAAATTACAAAGAGAAATCTATTGTGGTTTCAAACTGCAACACCGTTGTTTGTATTTGCATCAGTTGTGAAGGTGAAAATGTTTATTACTGTACAGGTTTTGCAGGTGTTACATACGCTTTTCCTACTAGAGTTCAATGCTTTTGTCTTGTGTAAGTGTTTTATTTGATCTGTCACTGTTGTTCTCTATATTTGCAGCAGGGACTTCCTTTGGTATAAAATAGACTCTATTAGACTTTGTTGTCTAAGTGCAGGAAAACTTGACTCCTGTCAAAAGACAAAATGCTTTTCATGTTTGTTCTGGCTTAATTCCTTATTTTTTATATTTATTTATCACCACTATTTTTCCATATGATTTAGTTCTGGCAATAGATTTTTTTTTTTTTTTTTTTCCTCCTTGCTTTTTTTAATCCTCCTGCCATGAGTCTGTTGATTCAGCTGTGTGAGTCTGAAGGATTATATGTTTTATGGAGTTGTCAATAAATGGGGTTTGGATGGCGGTGAATAGCACTGTTTCCTTTTCCACTAAAAGACAAACAGAATGTCTTCTAATGCCCTTGTGTGCAGAGCTGTATCTCATGCATCTCTGTGGTGGTGATCAGAATGTGAATGTTAGCGGTTTCTAAGCAGTTATACGAGATGGGAAATATGTAAGACTAGCACTGATGTCTCATACCAAATGCTTCACAAAGGGAATAGAAATGCCAATTCTGAAGAGCTCGTTTTGTATATATTGGATTCAGCTCTTCATTTAGTTAGCTGTTGCCATTCTGGATTGCTTTGATAGTAACTTAGAGTGGATATCAGTGGAAAATACCACTTAATTTCCTTTACCTCTCTTTACTTAGTCTTCTGGCTCAATATTCTTAATAGATTGAAATCTGTGCTTAATATATTCCAGAGTTTGCCTTTATCTTACTGGTGTTATTATAATGAAGGATTAAAATGGATCCTAGAATATGCATATTTTTATGCTTTGACACATATGTCCTACATACTGTTCTGTTGCAGGTAGCTGAACTTTGGTATCAGTAGTGTTCCAGGGTGTCAAGACCAAATCAGTGATATGCTCAGCAGCAGCTGTTATTCAAATCAAATGTGTCAGGTATACAAATGTAGAGAGCTGAAGTAAAACATGATGTCATTGTTCAGAAATGTGAGTATTTGTAGTCACAGCAGAGTGCTCAAGTCATAGTTCCATGTAAAGGTGAAGAATTACTCTGGGAAACGTAGGGGATGGATGAGGGCCATTGCCATGTGGGTGCCTAATTAATAAACCCAGGTAGTTAATTCAAATTTTAATAGTTTAAAATTCTACCAAGATCCAGTAGAACATGCTGTTTCCTTCATTAATTTTCTTGTTAGCAGTGGGAGGAAGGTGGAAGAAAGAAAGAACAATGCAAATTTTGTATTATTTCTGTCATGGGAATTTCAGGGCCAAGTGTAGCGTGACTAACTCTGACTAGAGAAGTCTGTGACATGTAGATGAAACTCTTAGAACATTTAAATACTATCAATATCCATTATTCTCAAACAGGACCAGAAACCAAAATAAAATGTCCTCTAAATAGGCAAAATTCCCATGCTGCAGTCTTCTTCACCTGCCAGGGAAGTACTTTTAAACTCCCTAAAAGTGATCAAGAATAATTCATGGTTCTTTTCTGTCTTTCGCCCTGTCTATCAGTTGAGTCTAAAGCCCATTGACAGGGGAGCTAGTCTAGCCCGTGAATTGTGATTCTTTTACTGTGCTATCACACAAATATTTATGGAGAAGTTTGTACAAAGCTGCCTTATTCCTGACAGGAAAGTGAACAATTTCTAATTTCGCTGGAAAAACTGCCTGTAGTGTTCCTAATGCCTGTCTTCAGTATTGTTTTTTGTCTGCCATGTCTCTTCCTTAGTGAGCAATATAATTAAAATTCATAGTTTGGCACCAGGATTTTTATTATATAGTTAATTCTTCATTATTCTTGGGTCTCAGATTAATCAGGTTTGCCCAAGCTTGTGCCAGCTGCTAACAAAGTGCTCTGAAGTTTTTTGGTTTATTTAGGGTTTGTTTTTTCACCCCTTCCATCTTGTGGCAATCAAAGCTTTTAAGTTATCTTATAATTCAGTGTACACAAGTGATTCTGGTCAGAAGTTCTCTTTAATTAATCACATGCCTGCCAAGCACAGGAACTTGACAGAAGAATGACTCTGTGTGGTTATTGAAAATAATTCATACACACATTTATGTGGAATTAATCAGCATAAAAGATACCTCTGCTGTATTTCAGGAAATGTCATCTGTTAAAAATATGATGTTTAGTGTGTTTCCTCTGTTTTTCTGATTCAGAGGACTACAATTGCAAGCATGTGGTGTTGGAGGTAGGGGAATAGCATTCATTTTACAGGTGAACAGATTTGTTGTCACTACTTTAACAAGGGAAGAGTACTTGCAAAACTATGCAAAGTTGGACCTTATTCTTAAGTATCCAAAAGAATCGAGATAAATGTTTTATTATGCAGTTAGAGGTTTTATTTTATTTCCATATGGGTTAATTTGTTGTCCTTAGCATACAGAGTGTGAAGTTACTTTCTCCAGCACTTTAAATCTTACAGCTGCTTGTTTCTTCTTCCCTTAGTTGCAAGATGGAAAATATTAAGTCAATCAAGATTCATTTATTTTCTTACAAGGTGTAGTTTTTGTATAAATATGTAAACAGAAAGCAAATGTTAAGACTGTTAAAATTCCAAAGTTGGACTCTAGAAGATACACGGTTACTGAAATTGTTCATTCCTGCAGTATTAATTAACTATCCGTGATGTTATCTCATAGTATATTCATCTCATAACAAGAGCCTTTGGAGAGGGCAGAGTGTTCAACCTATAGCTTTTTCAGTGTATAGGATGTGAACTATGTTTCCTGAGTGTGGAGCTGTATGATAATTTTCTCTGATTCACCAAGTGGTCTCACACCTTGTCTGCTGCGCATAGCACAGCGGCAGAGAACATTGTGTCAAAGTCCAGCTTGGCTCCCTGTGGGTAGGGACTTCTCCTTAGGTTTGAAGTCTTTTTTTAAAAAGGAGTTGAATTTCAACCTCTATCTGTGCAAGAACAGATCTTTATATGAAAGGGGGTTATCGGCACTACTATTCACAGCAGTTCTGCAGAAAAGACTCCCAGCTTTGGAGTCCAACTTGACAGAAGGATCTCCCTGCACTTGATGGAGAGAGAGATGGTTTTTCAAATGTACTCTGGCCTGAGCATTTTCTTCCTAGTTTACTGTAGACAGTTGTTCACTGAGCCTGCTCACTGATCTCATCTCTGTCAGTGTTTCCTAATTATCTCTAGGTATTCATACTCTTTCAGGTATGATGCAGAATTGATTGTGGGAACCAGAAGGCTGTTAGATTTTATGGTGCTTAATTCTCAGTTATCTCTATCTTCCACCTTTTGACAAAGTCAGAGAGCCTTGCCTGTTGCTGCTCTGCCATTTGGAGTCAAAAGCAGTACCATGGTGTTTTGGTGTAACCCCAGCGGGCAGCCCGGCCCCACATGGCCCCTCGCTCACTCCCCCACAGTAGGGTGGTGGGGAGAATCAGAAGGGTAAAAGTGAGACAACTTGTGGGTTGAGATAAAGACAATCTAATAGGTAAATCAAAGCTGCATGCACGAGCAAAGCAAAATAAGGATTTCATTCAGTATTTCCCATCAACAGGCAGGTGTTCAGCCATCTCCAGGAAAGCAGGGCTCCATCAACACAATGGTTACTTGAGAAGGCAAACACGGTCACTCCCAACATCCCCCCCTTCCTGGTATGGAACATCCCTTTGATCAGTTGGGGTCAGCTGTCCCGACTGTGTCCCCTCCCAACTTCTTGTGCACCTCCACCCTCTTCACTTGTGGGACAGGGTGAGAAGCAGAGAAAGCCATGAACACTCTGCAAGCACGGCTCAGCAATAACTGAAAAGTCCCAGTGTTATCAACACTGTTTTCAGCACAAATACAAAACAGCACCTCACAAGTTTCTGTGAAGGAATTTAACTCAATTGCAGCCAAAACCACTACAGTAGGTTTTTAAAAGTTAGTGAGTGATCACACTGAACACGTTTCATGCATTTTAGGCATTTGTCAAAGTTGTATGTGCAGAATAATTGCTCATATTAATTTTGTTGCCTCTACACTTACATTCCAGTTATAACAAATCTCTTCAGGAAAATGATGAGATAGTAGACATGGCCTGATTGCCTGAAGGATGCTTTTATTTTTAACAGTGATTCAGATGCATTTCTATCTGGCAGAAGACTGCTTAGGAAAATTTACACATATTCAAGCGTATCCTAAGCTATAATAAGCATTTTAAATTTCTGAAATCTATAACACTTTGAATTAAGACTTTGTTGCTCGTATTAAAGTTGTCCACATTTCAGTTTTTCCTCACTATCATGTTTCTAAGTGAACTCCTTTGTTTTCAGCCCATTATTTAGTGTTCTCATTAAGATCTACTACTTCAGTATTTACAATGTCTTCATCTGACTCTTCTGAAACAGGCTATGTACCTTCAATATTGCTTTTCATTAGTGATATTTGAAATTCTGATACAGCTTGTTTGCCTAGAAGTACTGGGCATTTCTAATAAATTCTGCATTATCTGAAGAAAGATTATCTTTACAGTCTCAGGCTATGGCGGTTTTAGTATCTTGCATCAAGTGGAATAATAAGCTACAATTTTAATGCAAAATCTGAGAATGTGATTTTAGAAGTCAGGGTGTTTAAAGTAATTTTGAAGATTGCATTTTTTTAAGTTCTGTTATGTATAAGAATGCAAGATTCAGACAGGAAATCATGCTGGTCTTTCACCTTGAGAAAGATAAGGAAAGAATAAAATATATGTACTGTACTGGGGACAAAGAATGGGACTTGTCATATCATTACGTTCTACCTTGCAATAATATTGCAGCATCAAGATACTTTAGAAGATTAATGTATACATAATTGTTTTAATGGATGGGATTTTGTTTTATATTACCACAAAATTTCCGCTTTCCAGCAATGTCAAACATTGTCACCTGTTGTTCAAAATAACTGATAGGCAATTTAAATAAGCTTTATTCCTTTCTACCTGTTGGCAAAGAACTTTGCTAGCCAGTGAGTGATACCTTACTTAACCTAAGTGTGCAGTATGACAAAGATGCTTTTCCTGTCGCAAACTATGCAATCCTTGTGTGCCCTTCACTTTCTTCATATATTAAAAACAGAAAAAAGTGCCAAACACAATCAAGAAGCTTGCTCTAGTATTGCAGTTTTGTAACACAAAATATCTAAATAAATTTACTTATAAGGCTAAATATCAAGAAATTTCTTGTGTTACTATTAGTATTGTTATTTTGCTTATTCTCTAAACTCCTTAAAGTAAGGAAGCGTAGCTGAAGTATGTCAAACTATCTCCATTAGCAATGCTTTGTTGGTTAGCCCGGAGTGTGTTTTGTCCAAGCAGCACAACTCAATCAATACGATTCTTGCCTGAGAGAGAGGAGGGAGTCTCTATGGTGAACCAACCTCTGCGTGCACTTACAAATGTTCCCAGATTGTTCCTGTATTTAGTCCAATTCTGTGCTCCAGTGCTGGATAGTACTGTTGTTGGATCCTGGTCATTGCCTGCCTATTTAGGGTTTGTGAATTGACAAAAAGACTGGATCAAACACGTCTGTGCCTGTAACTTCAAGGGGGAGGCAAATCCTTAGCTGAAGGTGTCTACCAGACATTCTAAATCTGAAAGATTCTTTGAAATTTCAGGTTAACTTTCTCTGAACAGCAAACTGTTAGTCCCCTGGATAATTTGATTGTAATCTTTTCAGCAGATCTTCAGTGTCAGTTCCGAAGAAGGTCAGCTTTGTGAGTAGGAACCATGGGGTCTTGTTCCTGTGTGTCTATTCTGCTTCACACCTGGCTGTGTGTCACTTGCAAAAGCACTGCAATTAGCCTCGGTGTGTTTAAAAAAAACCAACACGGGGCTGATACGGTTTTGCCTTCATAATGTGATCCCAAAATACAGTGTTTCGTCTGTCACTTCACAGCAACCCACTGGTTCACATGGGCAGGTCTGGGGAAAGAACTGCTCTTTCCCTGACTGTCAACCAAGATTCCTGCCATGCTCTTTGCAGGCGCTCATCATGGTTTTATATGAGGGCTAAGTTCTGCTTTGCTTATAAAATACAGGTTCACTTTCTTTATAAAAACCAAATATTTTTCTCCAGGTTTGCAACTTTTACTTTTTCTACATAGAATGACTTGCAGGAAATTTGTTACTATGATAATTATTTGATCTGCAAGTTCATATTAATTAGGGAATAGCATATAATTTTTGTTGTTGTTTCAAGTTGTAATAATTAAAATAATTTTTAAAGGTCAATCTTGAGCGTATTTACATCAATTTTGTATTTTTCATCAAAATGTCAAATAGGCTTTTTAATGAAACTATATAAGCTAAAAGAGGCAGATATAAAAAAACTGGGGCAATTTTAGCCATGTCATGATGTTCAGGTAACATAGTGGTTCCTTACAGTCATTTGCATGCAATAGGTGGATTTTTTTAATTACTTTTTTAGAAGGTTTTTTTCTATGTATGGTAAAGACAAATATCAGTGATAACAGTCATTGAGGCTTGCTCATAACAGCTCTTTCATAAGGCACTCGACTCTTGAAGTGTAGGAGGAGGCTGAACATTAGTATGGTAAATAGCTGTAAGGTTTTTTAATTGTTTAAAAAAAATATCAGGACTCAAAGCTGTGTGTCTTTTCAACTTGGTATGATGAAGCGCACAAGCCAAAATGATGCTGTTGGTGAAGGGCCATTATGTTGGGACTGTAGTTATACTATGTAGGTAAAAGGTTGTTTTATACCACAGACCAATGATACTGCTTTGGGTTCCTACGTTCTGATACTTCTTAACTGAAATGAGTTCCTTTAACACAAAGCTTTCTGCAGTGTGGGTAACCCATTTTATAGGGTAATGGTGTTTGATTTAGGTAGTTTTCTGTGTTGCTTGTTCAACATTTATTGACATGATATACAATATTCCATTTAAGATTTTTCAAAATTCATAGTAAGGACTGTTGGATCTCTTCAGAGACAAGGGAGACAGACTGAACCAGGTTAATGGCTGTTTACAGAAGGTGAAGCCTCCAGGGTAATACAGAAGGTGAATAGGTTGCAGTGTTCAAAAGCAGCTCTATTTGATTTTCAGTTAGAGTCTAGCAGTGTAAGTTATACAACCAGGAATGAAACCCAGAGCTAGCTTTGTTTCATCAAATTTGACTGTTCAGATTTTTTGTTTGTTTGTTATTAATGAAAGATATACCAACAAAGACACTGATACCCTGTACATCCAGTGGTAGAATTAAAAGCAGTCATATTAAAATGGAATTAATTTTTGGCTTCTGCAGAGAAACCTCCGTGATTTGTTGGGTTTGTCCTGGCTGTATGAAATCTTCAGTTGTGATGAAAAGTAGTTGGTGAAGGGATTCCATTGTTATTGTTGTTGTTATTATTATTTAAAGCCTCCACAAGCACACACTTGCACTAACAGACCATTTCTGAATCAGAAGGTCCATCGTTTTACTGTTCTTGAGAAATTACTGCAGAAAGACTTGTTTTATATATATATATAGATTTCACAGTTGTTGAGTTTTTTTTTAAATCATACTGGAGCCAGCATCCTGAGTAGATGCAAGTTTGATGTAAAATTCATATTCTTTTTCCTCCTTATTTGTTTTTTTTTTTTTAAACAGTTATTCTCTTCTTACAGATCTTCACAATATAATCCAGCTGAGTTTGTCATGCTTAACTTGTACCACTTACATTTTTTTTTTTCTCCTTATAGGTATATTCGAATTGTTGGGACCCATAACACAGTGAACAAAGTTTTCCATATTGTGGCATTTGAATGCATGTTCACGAACAAGACCTTTACTCTTGAGAAAGGTCTGATAGGTAAGCAATAAAACTGATTTCCTTTTACATGACTGCTGTGAATGCTTGCCTTTTAAGACTGGTCGTCGCTGCACCCTTAGTCTACTTGCTTCCACACAGAAATCTCTACCTTCAGTTAAATGATGCTATAAGCATAGAATTAGATGGCTAGTCCTAGCAGCTTCTTTGAAATTCCAGTTCTGTGTATTAATTAGTGATGTTGCAGGAGTCCTGAAGTTCAAATTAAATCAACTGCTGCTAACAAAGCAACTGGTAATTGAGTCGCTCTGTGCTGCCAACCCAGTTTTTCTTTTCGTGTCATAGTATGGTTGCTTTTGACTTCTCCTAGGTTATCCTGAATTCTTTAACGAGGATGGAGTAACCAGAGCTCTTTATTGCAGTGAAGATGGATTTGGGCATTTAGGGCCTAGTTTCAACTGCTGAAAGTAAACTCACATGTTGATTTTCCCCCAAAGAGTCGTAGACATACTTAGCTGTGGCAGGACATTATATTGGCTACCCTTATTCTCAGAACACCACATTGATGGCGCTCTGTTACCTCTGGAGCTCCAGACAGCTTATATAATACTGATTTAAGTACCTCTACACAGTACTGCATTACTTAAGGTGGAAAACCCCAACAGACCAGCAATACTGAATGATAAACTATGTCAAAATAAGATGTAATATCCATTTTTTTAATAGTCCAGGCAGGGTGATTTCTATGCTTTCTTCCATATAAACTCATGGAAGTGACATCCTGAAATCCACTGAGAAGAGTATTGTGTGCCTTTTAGTGGTTGTCTAGGAGGAATTTCCCACAGTTTGTCACTTCTGGCGTGAAATTGAGAATTTCAGCAAAATTCTCAGTTCATGCTGGTTTTAAACACACTTAACTCTTAATTATGCACCTGTGATAGATGGAAGAGGAAACAGTTTTCAAAAAAAAATAAGGGGGAAGATGTTGCTAAGACATATTTCTTCTAAATTTTTTTCTTAGAAAACTACAATTAAATATTATAGTGTGAAATATGTGGGACCCAGCATATATAGATAGCTGTGAAAAACTGGGACCCAACTCCTTCAGCCCGTTCTCCATGTGTTATACAAACTCTTTTCATGATTACGCCTCATCTCATGAGGTTTGCTGTGTAATATCATGGTGGTTTTTTAGAAGCATAGAATAAGTAGCCTGACAAATCACACTTTCCTAATTTTCACATTATATAGCCCCAAAGTATACAAGCTGTCCCATAATGCAAATAGATAATTTTCCCTTTGTTTTAGGGAGTTGGGAAGTAGTATAGCAGTGGCTATAGACAAGAAAATGGAATAAGCAGTAAGGAAGAACTGTGTTTAAAGAAAACATCTACCATCAGTAACCTAGTTAGTGGAGAAACAAAATACTTCAAATTTGATAAAAATCTTTGAGCTAAATTTCATATTTATCATTGCCAGCTATGATTTTTTTTTAAAACTTCATACAAAATTAGAGTTACTGTGCGCAAATAAGCGGTGCATATATCTATGTATTTAATGTATGAAAAACAGTCTTATTAAACAAATACTAAATTTAGGATTCAAATAACATTTTTTTTTTCCTTTTTCTTTTTTTTCCTGTGTTAACTCGAAGATTGGTTGTAATAGTGGGCAAGGTAGTGCATCTGTGTGTGTTTGTGGAAGTGTACTTGTATTATAATAGACTTGTCTTTCAGATAATGATATTTTGTGGTTTAGCAAGTATTTTGCTGAGATGAACTATTTGATCTTCTGTAGCATTTTGTGAGTTTCAAAGATTATCTAGGGGATGGAGGCTTTATATGGCTTTATTAAAATTTATCCTCTTTTTTTTTTGTAGTAACAGAATCTTACAGGTAGATAGGATTTGAACTAAATAATAGTAAGTGTCCATTGTTGTTCATGATGATCAGTGGAACTATGCTGTCATTCACTGTGAGTCAATCTCTTGTATGTTTAAGTTATTTGAAGTGATCTGTAATAAGCAGACCTGCTGGCATCTACAGCTTTTTATGTTGAAAGGATGCTAGTCAATACAATTAACAGAAAATTAAAAGAGTAGGAATTCAGTGAATAGTTAACTGAAAGATGGATGTGAACCAAATTCTGATGGGAAATTAAGCAGCAATAGTTGGATACACGACCCTGCAGACTTTGTGATGAGAAGGGGACAAATAGAAAGATTTTTGGGACTAGTTGAGGGCAGTCCAGCTGTGAAATGGTGCAGGAGCACAGTGGCTGTTCCACCAGAATTTATGGCCATCAATATTACCTTTTCAAAAACATTCTCAACAGCTTTGATACAGCAAAGTGACCTTATATCCATTTAGTGCCTGGTTTTACATACCTGTGATGGTCGCTGTAAGGTAGAGTGTTGTCTGGCTCCCTAGATCAAGCAGACAGTTGCATGTCTGTTTAAAAGAAAAAAAAAAAAAAAAGGAAAATAAAAAAAATCTGTATGACTATCAATGAGGTAGTTAGCACAGATTTATTTTATTGCTCCGATGAGGCTCTGTAATGTTTGTGTCTATTTCTGCAGCGACCGGAGAGGGTAAAGTGAACTGAAAGCAGTTAGGAAAGCTCCACAAAATATATGGAAGTGCAGTAATCAGAGTAGGTTGCTTGGCTGCTTTTAAGCTTGACTGAGTATAGAAGCTTTTGTCGTCAACCCTTGAAAAGCAGAATTAGGTATTACTATTGGGTTCATTGTTTATCCCCTATGGTATTAAATTAGGTTAGAACAAACACAGCTGCTGTTTCTATTACCTGTTTTATTAGGAAAAGGAAATGTTAGTCAGCCCTCGAAGACTATGTGGTCCTTTCAGAAAGACTTTGTGACCCTTACTTGTACCAAAACAACAC
>JAVSBS010012990.1:0-73883 GCA_033124195.1 Coracias cyanogaster | reverse complement strand
GGCTGATGCACAAAATCATAGTTTTTTTTCCAATATAGCCTGTGCTAAAATAATTTTTGTTACCATTTAGACAAAACAATTAGTGCATTTAACATTTTCCCCAAAAAACCAAAGGCTCTACAGGCAACCTTGGTTTTCACGTATTCAGAAAGCATAATTTTTCAGTCTTGTTTGTTTTTTTTTTTAATTTGGTTGTGGGTTTTTTTTTTGAGAGGGAAAATAGTTTAAGAAGTTGAGAAGGTTAGCTGAAAACTGAGCTTTTTAGAAGAGTGCTGGACATGATGAGGGCATCTTAAATAGCTTTTGGGGTTTTTATGTTCATCTGTCATCTTGCTGAAAAGTGATGCTCAAAAACCTTGGAATTCTCTCTGAATTACAAAGAGAAAGGAAGTACCATACTTGACTAAATGTTAGCAAAGGAAAATAATAGGTAATTCCAAAAATAAGTGTTGAAGCACTTGTAAAATGGTGCTAGAAGAGTACTCACTGCACAAGAAAATGCACCTCCTTCTTACAGTGTGCTCCCAGTGGAGCTGCTGTTGTCTTGATCTTTGATGAAATTGCTGAAATTACGTCAGGTTCTTACTATACAATGAATTCAGCTTTATTTGAAAGGAAGGAAGGGGGAAACTACTTAGAGCTGGATTTAAATCAGATTAAGTAGGACTAAGTACAAGGGCATTCTTCTCCTTGGAAAGTTTTCTAGAAACCAATGCTAAAATTACATCCTTTGCTAAAGAATGACAACTCCTAACACTATACCTTTTTATTGTCAACTGTGTAATGTTCCCCTGCTTTAAAGACACCTAGTAAAGTGTTCTATTATCCTTTATATAATTTGGTTTGTAACAGCAGTTTCCAAGCTAGAGCATTCGGTTTCAGCTGTACCAGGGAGGAGGAAGAACTGAAGTTAGATGGTGCTGACACTTGGACCACAGGGTTGGATATGTACACTGATTGCAAGAGGGGTTACAGAGGTGAAGAAAGAGTTCATTATAGATATTGCAGCACAAGGTGGCAGTTCAGCACTTGCCTTTGCAATTAGAATTGTAATCTTATAGTTTTTTTACTGAAACGACCACCTTCTTGTCATGATTTTCCCAGGAATGCTTTTACTAATTTGAAAACTGTTTGAGTTCCCTAACTTGCTCACTTTCCTTTGTTATTCAAATAACTGCATATAAGGTGAGTGAAAGAAGGCAAAATTGATGTTCTGCAATAGTTCCCTTTACTTTCTTTGGCATAGCAGGCTACTGCGTGCTGGCATTTCTTTATGACTGCATATAAGATAGAAAAAGGAATTATCCAGCAAAAGATCCTTGATTAAATTAACGTGAGGGGGAGAGAAATACTTTATAATTCCATCACTGTCTCCTGGAGGAAAATCATTATCCTGTGTTTCGGCCTTCCATTTTTCAAGAGGATGGGTTCTAAGTAGTTTCTTTTCTTTGGGATATTTTAATTTCTTTTTTGTGGCATTCAGTCATACCTTTTTCCTTTCTCTTGACTGAATGAGAAATACTTCTGCACTTGCTGTTCCATTTGTGTGGCAGACCTATTGGTTTCTTTGTCCCTCTTGCAGTCCAATACTTGTAATGAAGGATGGAGGTTGGACCAGATGACCTCTAGAGGTCCCTTCCAGCCTAGAACATTCTATGATTTTGGAAGTATTAAAAAGCATTTTTGTTTTCAAAATTCTGGGTTGCAGTTTAGAATGGTTTGGGTTGGAAGGGACCTGTAAAGGTCTTCTAGTCCAACCACACTGCAGTGAGCAGGGACATATTCAACTGAATCAGGTTGCTCAGAGCCCCCTCTATCTCCCACTTATCTCTTTTCTTTTCTTTTTTTTTTTTTTCTCTGTTTTGTTTTTAGGGAGGAGGAGGGAGGGGTTTCATCATGAAAACAGGATTGTTTGAAAATTTCAAAAGTTTTGCTGAACAAGGTTATTTTTTCCCAGTTGTATTAGAAGAGTGCTTTCATATCACCAAGACAGAAAACCATCTGTTAATTTACCAATCCATTCTGGGACAATGCTATTGAAATTATCTGCTTCATAGTTCGTGTAAAATAGGAGTTAAATTTCCTGGCGTTGATCATACTTTCATCCTTTTTTTTCCTTTTTCCCAATTTTTTGACAGAAATAAAGGCCATGGGAATCTGATCCATTTTCTGACTGTATGTCTGTCATATTTGTGTTTTTAATTCACAGTTCCCACTGAAAATGTTGCAACAATTGCAGACTGTGCCAGTGTGATTGAGGGTGTAAGTCGCAGTCGCAATGCCTTGCTGAACGGAGACACAAAAAACTATGATTGGGATTCTGGGTACACGTGCCATCAGCTTGGGAGTGGAGCTATTGTAGTACAGCTCGCACAGCCCTACATGATTGGATCAATACGGTAAGAGCATTTATTTTTCTCTAACTTAAGGGCGACAGCAAAACCTTTGCAGAGAACAGTTATTTTCTTTAGAATATATGACACTTGGGAATGATCGTAATGAGAGGACTAGTTTAGTAGTTGTCATTTGGCTTCTTACTTCAGTATAATGGGCATGTTAAAAATTAAATGTGTGAATTATATGTCAAGATACAGCAGTGCAATTCCAGGAAATATTACATTTCAAAGGCATATTAAAAGTAATAGTCAAATTGTAAGATTAAAGGTGTATACTTATATTAAAAGTGCAATTTAATTGCAGCCTCGTTTGTGGTGTAAGCAGGTGCAGTTCCTCATATCCACCTCTTTGTGAAAACATTTATTGAAGAAAGCCATTGTCTTGAGTCAGCCAAGTTTCTTTTTCACTACACAATTAGTACCAGTTCTTACTTGAGCATGGAGTGTCTAATAAGGGTACAGCAACCTGAATATTGCTTTATACTGTTGGATTAATGAATGTGCGTAGATCTTGACTGGGCTATTTCTACAGTGAATTTCTGTATACATATGAAGAACAAACTTTTGGCTAATGTAGAAACTTTAGAAATAGACTGGAGAGCGGGATTGTTCACAGGTGAAAACAAAAATATTCTTGCCAGCTGCAGATTCTCTGACTGCAAATGTTTTTTTGTTGTTGTTTCATAAAATCGGATACACAAAAGCTTGTCTTAATGACTCCTTGTTTGTAAATTTAGCATATGTCATGAGGGACTTAATTTGTGTTCTCTGTGACAATGGAGGAAAAAAAAAAGATAAAGGTTTCTGAAGTTAGACTACCAGTGAGCAAAGGTTGAAACCCCATATGAGGTCCTGACTCACAACAGAGAGACCGTGAATGTCGGTACCTGTTGCTGGGGAGTAGCTCAGTGCTGTCCACCTGTTAAGAGTTGCCTCTTCAAACTGACTGATAACCAAGCGAGACTTAAACTCATTCATAACTGCCAATTTCTGGCTTGTGTGGTTTGGGTTTGGCTTGTGGCATGCTGGTTACAAAACTTGGAAGATAAATTTTAAAGTCAGACATCCAGGCAAATCTCTAACCTACCGCAAGTGTTGTTTTGTCTGTATACCGCTGTAGAGGTTATGCATAATGCTAGTCCAGCATTGTTCTCACTGTGTGAAACATGTTGAAGAGGATATGTGGCAGCTTTCCACACTCAATGTTTTATGCTTTTGAGAGTGGTGTTTTTAATGTTCAATTAAACATTGCATCTCAAGTAGAAATCCAGAAGATACAGTACTCTGGTTTCTTAAAAGAGGTAATTGAAAATATAATTACATCATTTTCATGTCACGTTAAACTTAAGTAGCAGCAGAAGCTTTGGCCACATGAAGGAGTGAGAGGAGAATATATTAACTAAAATGCAGTTTCTCAGTTCGTAGTCTCTATCTTCCTATTTTACCATTTTCTGCTATCTTTAAGTTGGTGACTCATACCATCTTTTGAAGTCAGTGCAAAAAAATTGACTTTCCTATATTAAATACTATAGTAGTGTTTATTCTTGAGCAGGATATTTTTAATAAGTCTCGTTATTACATAGTGTGTTAGGTGAACTAGATTTTTGATTGCCAAGAAGTGATAACTACACGATAATTGGCAAGTCTGTAGAGCAAATAAAGTTACATAGTTTAAAACTAACAGGCATTTAGTTATTTACATGGTATTGCATTGTACAGGTGCAGGGTCAGGATCTCATCTTTTTGTCAGCTTTCTTGCATGTATTAGTACAAACAAGATGAACAGCTGCCTTAAACAATAATAAATGTCTTCATATCCTCTGACAGAGGAGACTATCTGCATTGGCTAGAGACAGAAATGCTATCGTTATGTCATCTTTTCCTTTTTGTATTCTGCTTAGAAGAACAAGTGTTTGGAGTTGCAGCCATGTCTGCTGCAGGTCATAGGCAGCCAAGGGAAAGATGCCCCTTTGAGCAGGGAAGTGAGGTTTTGGTACGTGGCAGCTACAGCTTTGTCAAGGGTCTACAACGGTCCTGTACTGCACAGTGCTGAAGATGGTGACAGTGGTCTCTTTATTTAGCACCAGGAAATCTGTGGCTGGTACAGTAATAAAATCACATATATATTAGAGCAAAAATTATTAATATTTCATCTTAATGAAATCAAGAGTGGTATTTTTGAACATAGTATCTTCCACAACTGATTGCACTGTACTCATTACCTGTTTTCCTGCTGTTTGCTTGCTTGAAAAATCCCTTGATCTCACCCTTCCCACCTAATAGAAAAAAATTTCCAGTAGCATTTTCTTTAGGCTGTCTGTACACCGTGACTGCAGAATGACATGAATTGCTCTACCCCCAGAAATTGAGTCATTAGACCTGTGGGTTTGGATTTTAAATGAATAATTAGGAATTAAAGTACGTATCTTTTTAAGTTCAGAGACATGAATGTGCCATTTAATGTATTTGTATCAGAAAGAGTAAATATATAAGCCTTTGAAAAATGGGTAGTAGCTGCTTTTAGTCTACAGAAATTGGAATACCATGGAGAGAGCCTCCAAGTCAGAACGTGTTACCATGGCAACTAAAGTCTGAGTATGAAAAAAGCAGAACTACTCATGGTACTCAAATATGCATTAGAAATACATAGAAGGCTTAATGTTTTGGAAGTGTTCCTTGTATGCATGCTTTCTGAAGAAGGTATCTCATTCTTGAAGATCCATTCAGGTTGAAGGGGACTTGAGGAAGACATCTAGCCAGCCTGTCCCTCAGAGTAGGGTCAGCTATAAAGAAAGACCATCCTACTCAACGCTTTATGCACTCAGGTCTTGAAAAACTCCAAGGAAGGAAATTCCACAACTTCTCTAGGTAGCTTGTTCCAATGTTTAATTATCCTCACAGTGTACAGTTTTTTGTTTTGTTTTTTTTTCCTTTTCATGCAGTTCCTGTTTTCCTATGCCTGTAGTCCATCTGGAATGTCCTTTTTTAGTTTTTGACTATTGTCTTGTTTTTCTCACTGTGCACCTCAGTAAAGAGCTTAGCTTAGTCTTTTTAATAACCTGTTTTCAGGTATTGAAAAGTGCTGTTAGGCTTGGGGTCAGGGAGGAGCCTTCTTAAGCTAAACAAGCTGATTTCCTCAGCCTCTCTTGCATAGTGCATGTGCTCTAACCTCCCAGCCATCTTGATGGACCTCTGCTGGACTTGTTCAGATCTATCAGTGTTGTATTTGGGTCCAAAATGGGATGAAGCATGCTGGGTGTGATCTAACAGGTGTCAAGGAAAGAATAATAATCTCTCCCTTGTTCTGCTGACTCAGTTCCTGTGGTACAGCTCTATACCGTGCTGGTCTTCATTGCTATTAGCTGCCTGTGTGCCTTCTCTGCATCTTCTATTCAGTACAGCCGGTCAGACCATAGCATTTACTGCTGAAGTGGATTAGTCTGAGATACAGGATTTTGCTTTTGATCTTGTTGAATTTCATGAGATTCTTTTTTACCCATGCCCTTAGCCTTCCCAGAGGCTGACAGTCAGTCCTCCTGAATGGCAGCCATACTCTTGAGCATATCCATTGCATCCCACAGTCTGCTGTCATCTGCATGCTTGATGAGGGCTCATTCCATCTCCTTGTCCAGGTCATTGATAAAGATATTAAACAGGATAGGTCCCAGAATAGTCTGGAGGAGTTCCTCTTGTATCCAGTCTCGGGGTGGATGATGATAATGGGGTTAACTGCTACCCGTTGAACCAAACTAGCTAATTGTTACCCATATTGTAGTCTACCCATCTAAATTAACGTCTCAACCTGGATACAAGGATGCTATGGGAAGCCATGTTGAAACCTTGTTAATATCAAATACATCTTCAGGTATTTGTATTTGAATTTGGAGCTCTTGACTTCGCTATCAACAGTTACTCAAAAATTCTGAATCAGATGTAATGATAGTCTGTGCTCAATAGTACTTTTTAATAAAGACCTGGGAAACATGGCAGTTGGACTAGATGGCATTTAAAAGACCTTTCCAACCCAAGCTATGCTGTGATTTTACTTTAAATTAATTGTAACTAAATATTGTGGTTTAGAATATAGACATTAAAACTTTTTTTTTTTTTTTTTATTTAAGAGGTTTATTCTTTTATTAAAACTTCCACTTGGAACAGTTAACAGAGAAAATGTTATTTTAGGTCGTTTTTCCATAGTGTGGCCTGTCAGAACAGAATACAACCTTGCTGTTTTTCCTCTCAGAAAAGGCCCATATCAATGACACAAAAATTGTTATCTTTAATTAGGAACAGAAAGACAGCAGTCGGAGTTTCACATAGTAAACATATTTTAACTTTTAAATGGCTAAAACTTTAATATTGAAACAGCTGCCATATCACAATAGCTCTCTAACTCTCCCTGCGTTTATCCTGGGTAGAAATGTAATACTATTCTGCTAGAATCTTTGGCTGATAACTTAATAGGGGTGTGGGGTCATTTTAAATTAATCTCCAAAAAAAGAAAGAAAACAAAAAAACCAACCAAACAAAAAGATACAACAGGATTTGTTACAATGTATGTGGTGGAGAGAGACAGAATTCTTCTGTACCATAGTGGTTTTCATGTTAAAATAAATAGAAATATTTAGTATCTTTGTAAAACCAAATTGACCATTTATCCCAGTTTAATATATTTGAAGACTTTATTACTAATATGAATACATCATACCCAACTGGTTTGCTTTTCATATTCAGAGTAATTATTAAATTAACAAACAATATCAATTAGCTTTAATATGTTTTCTGTTTGCTTATACCATCATCACACACATCTCTTATGCTTTCTAGTTTTTCATACCACTTCTGCTTATGAAGTTTTTCTTTCTTTGCTTGCCGGACTTTAGAGTGAGATGATAACTCAGGATAAACGATCCTATAAGCACATAGGAAATATGCAGAATTTTGTCTCCTTCATAGGATCCTGAAGAAAGGTTGGTTTCCTGCAAAGTAACTACTTGAAACATGACTATCTGCAGAAAATGAAAGAGGATTCTGTCTTTTGGGTTTCTATAAGAATACAGCTAGTTTATGAACACAGTACTAACAAATATTTATACTCTATGTGGTAACTGCTGACTTGCAGTATTCGGGAAGCAGATGCCATCCTGTCAGGTGCACAACTATTATTTGGTATTCTGCTAACATCTGGAGTATATGTAGTTATACAGCAATCTGAACCAAACAGTGACAATCTTTTCTACAGAGATCTAAGAATAAAAAGCAAGCAGAGACAGCACAAAATGCTTATATAAATGCAGAACAATCAATCATAGGGCAACACATGACATTTAGGGAAATACTGTTTAAAAAAAAAAAGTACTGCAGCATCTTTTGATGTAGCAGGTAGCCAGTGTAATCATTTTCCCACACCTGTAATATGAAATTGTATTTATATTTGAAAAGCTTTTATTTTATAAAATTAGGGATTGTAAACATGTAATGTAAATAGCAGTACCATATTAAATGATTAATAGGCTTACACTTTAGATACTCTTAAGAAGTCACATATGAGAGATACTTTTAAATCTCACGATGTTGCAGGGATTGAGCTGGATAAAGCTTTGTTCTGCTTTTTTTTCCTTCTCAATCCTGAGGGCAAGATTTACTAACAAAAGCTATTTTAGCTTTTTAGTCTAATGTAGAAAGTCCTAGGAACATGGGCAATTTTTCTATAAACAGATGCATTTCCAATGATTATAGTTCTAACTTTTTGAGTGAAATATTCTCCTTCCTGTCATTCAGTATCCATCTTAGCAAAACATACCTTCTCTACAAAAGTTTAGCCTTGTAGTTTGCCTAGAATGTGTTTCAAAGATTACTATACCTGGCAAAAAAAGTGGCCCTTGTGCTCAGTGTGCACTGCTGAATATTCATGTAATCACCTGAAAGTTTTTCAGTGCTTATCCAGAAAGGCATTTCATGTGGAGTAAATTCCAAATAGGCTCTCTTGTCAGTCTCCCTCCCCAGTCTCTCCTAAAAAAGCTGCTACAGGCAGGTGAAGAAAGAACTTTATCTTCTTCACAAGTCCCAAAGAAACAAAAAACCTACATTTCATGTGAAAGATTCTGCCAGCTGTAATTCACTCATTGTTTGGTTTGTAACAGTTCTAAGCCATATGCTTTTTTAGACCTGTTTAACTTGGGCTAGGTTGTTTTGGGAAAGGCAAATTATACACATGCTTAAAGGGAACACATATGTTCTGTTAGCCTTTTGCTGTAAAGCCAAGCCAGTTGTATTTAATTACAGTATTGTTAGTGGAAATTGCAGTCACTGGCGTGCTTCTGATATTCAAACTCTTGATCATAGCTTTGAAAACATGGATCAAGGAAACAACACTGAGCCCCTATGATGAAAAGGATCCTCTGAAAAGCATAATTAGCTATATTTTAATAGCCTTTTAAAAAGAAAACAAATTTGTGTGTGTTTTTGCTTTTCCTCCATTTTATCATTTAGAAGACTTGGTGTAAATAGATGTTAAATCAGTTCAGGATCTGTTAATCATTTTAATACTTTTTTTTTCTTTTTTTCATTTTTAACAGAAAATGTGCTTCGTTTAGTCTCTTCAGTGTTTGGAGACTTCAAGCTATAGAAAAGCAGAATGGGGAGGATCTGACAAAGCAAGGGAAGAGGGGTTGGAGTTGGGTGGTTTTGTAGTGGAGTGTGGAGGCTGTTTGTTTTTTCTTTTAAGTCTTGCATGATGCCACAAGCAACTATTTTTATATTTTATTAAGTCAGCTCTGCATTTTTTAATTTGCAAATAGACAGAATTAACATGTGCTAAAAGGCTTCTGTTAAAAGTGTTTTATTTTAGCTTCTTAAAAGTATTTCTGATAGCTTATTATTTTTTATAATATTAATGAGCGGGGTTCAGTTGAGAGCATCTGAGGAGTTTATTTTAAATCTGCTTGTCCAGTAGACCTGATTCCACTTTGAATGCTGGGATCCCAAAACCTAAAAAAAATGGGTAAACTAGATTGTTTTGAGAAGAAGGTAATAGCACTGGTTTTTAGGGCAAAGACATGGACACAAGTGTCCTTAAAACCAAAATCTGAAGACAATCCAGCTTCTGCTTGGGACAGCGTCTCTCTGTAGGAGAAAAGGTTCTGCGTTCAGCAACTGGCTAGGTCATTTTCCCCCTCTAGCAGTACTGGTTTTTTAAATGTTGAAAGTGAACAATAATTTTTGCAGTTAGATTCCTCCCAAAAGAGGTAGCAGCTGAAAGCAAGAAAGAGTTTCTCAATTGAAAGAAAGGAATTTATAATATAAAACTTTGGCACTCTTCTGAAAGGCAATTAAAGAGAGATGGCTTGAAACTTTGTGACTGGGCGGATCTGTAGTGTGGCACAAGTTCCTTTTTCTTTTCATATATGTCTCAAGCTATTTTCATTGACAGTCAATGCAAAAAAAAGTGAATCTGTGGAAGTTTTTCCACACAGCTGGAGAAGGAACCCAAGTCAGCTTAGCAGTGTTGCCTGGCTTTCCCACTACCCTGTTTGTGCGTGTGACTGTAGTGTTTCTCATTTAGGTCATCGTTTCAGTTATAGCTGTGTCGCAGTTGGTGCGCAGACGTCCGACCTGCCTCCTAAAGGGAGAGGAATCGAGGGCAAATAACCACAAAGCGAGATACCTCCTACCAAGCGCGTAGGCAAATATGGAGACCGATTAGAAGTTTTTAATACGTGGGTCAGTTCACCACAAGCTGTTTTGGATAGCTAGCTGTGCTTTGGTTATTTGACTACAGCAGGTTAATTTGCTTCCTTAACAAACAGATTTCAGTAGTAATCCTAGAAAGCGTTAGCTAACCTTCACAAGAACCTGAGGATCAAGAGATAGCAGCAGTTGGTAACAGCCAGTCTATTGCAGTAGACTATTTTCCATTGGCATATTGAGTAAGGGTTGTCCTGGTTTGAGTTAGAACCAAACCAATTCTGTTCAGTGATTTTACTTTTCATCTGAGTCTCTGCTGACTAACTGCACTTTCTGAAGCTAACAGCATGTTTTTGCAGACAGTGTCTGCTTCTAGCAGTGATAAAGCTTGATGTTTAGAGTTACTACCAAGGACTGGTGTGCAGACCAAGATCACTGCTAAATCTTGTGTGCCACGTCGGGGGCTGCAGAAAGTGAAAGGCCGCACCTGCAGGGAGGAGCGGCCAGGACAGGTGACCCTGAACTGACCAACGAGGGATTCCATCCTACATACATCATATGCAGTATAAAGCTGAGGGATCATGAGGGTCTCGACCCTTCCTGTTCACCCTTCGCTGGCCTTTGCTTCCTGTGTGCCTTCTTTCTTCTCGGTCCTGCCTTTGATCCCGATTCATGTGTTCCTGAACCCAGCTCCTGGACCTGGTTCCCATCAGCTGCTGAGCCTGGTCTGGGTCTTTGCCAGTGCCTGCACCACCATCGGTGGTGATGGTGACGTAATTGCCGTCAGGGGGAGTTTGGATTCAATACTGGTTTTGTAGATATTTGTATATATCCCATTTTATTATTATAATCTTCATTAAAGCTGTTTTAGTTTTCTAATCTGGAAGCCTCTCTCTCCTTCTTCTCCCATTTGAGAGGGGAGGCCAACCATAAGTCTCTCCCCGTATCCTCTTTCTCTTCCTCTATTTGAGGGGGGAAGAGGGGTTAACAGAGAGCATCTGTTGTAGGTCTAGTGGATTGAACCTAAACCTCAACAAGGGTTCAGAGAATAAGAGCTTTAACAGAAACAAAATCAGCAAAACATAATTTTCCATGACAGGCTACGTGGATTGTTTAGTTAGAATATTGCATTTCAGAAACTCGGGGTGGGTTGACAAGAGAGCATTATTTCAGAGGATGGTAAAAAAGCAGCTTGCTGGTTTTGCCTCCAGTCACCTCCAACTCAAATAAAGAAGATTTAAAAAAATATATTTTTTTGTATCACATTTGTCATTGAGTTTATATGAAAACAGTAATAACAGCCGTTAGTTTTTCTAAACTGTACCCTGCTATCAGTGGAGTGACACCAGCCAGGGATTTTATGTAACATGTAGGGAAACCCATATCTATTAATCAAAATACGGATGACATTTAACTGCTTCTAAAGAAGAAATGGCAGAAGTGTCTGCCTCTGTTCTGGCCAGTCCATTGCTCCTTTAAGATATGTAAATGCCATCTTGTTGTTTGTGAATGCTTCATCGGAAAAAGGATGCTCCATACTGGTTTGCAAACACACTGGATAGAATTTTTCATGGTTTGTGCTAAAAAAGGCATCATGCGCTGGGTTAAATACACATATCTCAATCCCTTCCACTGAGGAGGAGAGAAGAGGCAAGGTTCTTGGGTTTGCTTTAATTCATATCCTTAGAAGTAAATTGAAATTGAGGGATGATGTTGAGGTTCCAAGTATCCCTTACAACAGGGAGATAATCCCCATATAAAGAGAAGTAGAGAAGATGCATTTGCCAGATGTGTTTTTAGAATGACATAATTAACTTAAATCACATCCCTGATGCTTTAAACCTTCCTCTCTGTGAGACAAGTACTGAAATTGAAGGCTGTTCAACATGTCATTTAGTGACCTTCCAGAAGAGCTGTATGTTTGTTAGAATGAGTATGGAATGAGTCCTTGAAACCTTTATTTTCTTCCTTTTTCTTCTGTCTTTTTAGCAATTTGGTCAACAATTCATTACTTTTTTCCTCATATTGTGATTTCCCAGGACTGGGAACTCCCATTTTCCTACTTGCTTTTATTTTTATATATATATATATATATATATATATTTCTGATAAATTTACAAAATAAAAAAAGATAATACAGTTAAAATGACAGTGTAATCTTTTTAGTCATCGTAATCTTTTTTCTTTCCCCTCTTAAACAGGCCTTTCCAAACAGATCTTTGACTCAGGTTTAAATCAGGAAATGCCAAATAACTTCATTCATTAAATACTTTCAAATCAGTTAAAAGTACTTGGATTAATGTAATAGATTAATGTTGATAAACTGGTTATTATAAGCCTGTAAGTCTATTACTGGTCTTAGAATAGCAAGAGTAGAGATGATAGAGGCAAGTTTGAGATGATAGAAACAGTAAAGACCTTGTTGAGTTTTAGAGGCACATTCCAAAAGAAACAGCTAAATTCATAAAGTATTAGGAGGACTTAGTAAAGGACTGGAAGAATTAAGCAGCTTTGTTTAATGTTTATTTTACTTATCATTCAACAACTTCTTCCTACTTAGGTTGCTACTTTGGGACTGCGATGAGCGAAGCTATAGCTACTACATTGAGGTTTCAACGAATCAACAGCAGTGGACTATGGTGGCTGATCGCACAAAAATTTCCTGCAAGTGAGTTTAATTTTTTCCACTGATTTGCACAATGGCAGAACTGGAAATTTATTTTAATCATTTTTTTCAGTATTTACATAGGTGGCTTTTTTACAGCAAAAAGAATGATCATGATATAACCTGTAGATTACTAACTCTAGAGCCTTGTAAATGTACCTTTAGGAGTAACAGCTTCTAGTGTGGCTGAATACCTAGACTTTCAAACCAGAATCAAATTCTGAATCAACATCAGTACTAGATCTTCAAACAATCAGTTTGATCATTCTCAGAAACAGCTTCCCCTTGGTTTTATGGTTACTGGAAGTTAAACCATGTTTCTCTGAAGTTCGTGTGTTTATGGTGACCTTGGTGCCAAATCACCCCACCTTGAGATACGTGGCAAGAGTGGAAGGAGAACATGCTTGATAAAGGATTTTCTTAATCAAATGCCTTTCTCCCTTTTCAAAGCACATAGATGTATTGTGTGATATTTTAAAGGGATGGGGAGAGTGAAGATAGCAACCAAACCATAACAGATCAAACAGTTACCTAAGCTTGACCTTGTCTCTGTTCAAAAGCAGAGCACCTGACTCACATGCATTGAACACTCTTCTGTTAAACAGGACCCTTCCATAGAAAACTCCTTAAAAAGTTAGATTCTGATGTTCAGCAATTTGCCTTGACCAGACTACAGCGTAATGGGGTGGAAGCAACAGTACCCTCACCTCTTTGGTCTCAGTATTTTTATGAATGCCACACCCCTCTCACAGCTGGAAGAAACAAAACCAATCTTTTGCTAGTGCGGTCAAATTTTGCAACTATTTTTTGTCTCAAATCCTAAGTTTTTGATGAATACGTGGACATCTCAGCCCTAACAGGACTAATACTACATTGGTATAAAAATTGTCATTGCTTAGGCTTATGTGTCTTTGTTTAAAGAAAATGAGAAATGGATATGTCCTTGCATGGGACTGTGATTGCCTGTTTGACTACAAGTACCTCTCAGAACAGCAGTGAAATAAGAATCATTATACATCTCTTTCTGTGAGGTTGAAATATGAATTCTTTCAAAAAGGTATACTCCAAACTACATCCATTTACCTTACCAATTCTGGAGATGTGAGTGCAGTCTAGGTGGTTGATAAGGCCTTGAAATCCTGGGTTTATCCTTTCTGGCATTAGTTCTGCATTTAGTATGCTGCAGTAGACTCCAGAAAAATAACTCACTTGCTTTTTTGCATAGGATATGCTGCAGTAGCAAATGAAGTGAATGGCATTTAAACTCAGGAGAATATTACAAAGGCCCACATTGGAAGAGACAGAACATTTGCAATGAGAAAATATACTCTGCCAGTAATATTCTCTGTTTGCTTGCCTGTCTTCAAAGACAGGTGGATGAGAGTTGTTTCCTTTGCTATTAGCATGCTGGTTTTCTGTCTGCCCAGTCTTTCAGTGGAGTTACAGTCCTTTGTGAAAGTCATTAGCATGCTGTCTCACAAGTGTCCTGTGAGGTCTCCCAATCATTTTACTGAATCTCTGGCATGAGAGGTAGGATGAACCGTAAAGGCAGCAAACACAGACCTCAACAGACCTTTGATGATCAGTAAGTGGCAAACAAAACGATGAGAAAGAAAATTAGGTTATGTTTGAATATTGGTTTTGGCAGTCTACTGAAGCATGAACTTCCCCTTTAAACTGTCAGTGTGCTGCTTTGGGTTGTTTTAATGGTATTTTTAATGTAGCATTTTGTGTAAATTAATAATTCAACACTTAAAGCCAGGAACTGACAAGCTACTCCTAACCTCCACTTCTCCCAGTTTTAAAAGGCTAAGACAGAAACTGGGTGTCTGTCTAACAGGGGAAGCTTGCATAGGTACGCAAGCTAATTCTTGAAGTGAGAGCCAATTAATGCACACTGGTTGGGTAATTGTCAATTTTCAAATATTCTATGGAGGCTATTTTTTTTTCTTTTCCACAATAAGCTGTTTTTCTCTACATAGTATGACAGTAATGAAAAACAGTCATGTTCCATTCTGGTTTTTTAAACATTTATGATAAGTGAGCTTGACCGTGTTAGTGCCGAACAGCAGAGACCTGCGCTTGTTAGAAGAATTTGCTGACAAAGAGTCTGAAAGTGAAATAACCAGAAGATACCAAAGGCTAGTAGGAGTCAGACCTCAAAGTTAATGACACTTCTGATAAAATAAGCCATGTAAAGACAAATACGAAAGAAGCTATAATGACAGTTACTAACTCAGTCTCATTCTTTAAAGTTCTCTTATGTAGTTATTGTGAAATGGATCTTATCCATTGGCAGCAGACATACCATATTTGGTTTCTTAATAGGAAAAAAGAACCTAATACTCTGGGCAGTTCTAAGGCAGTTGGTATAAACTGTAGATACAGCTGTTTTGGGACAGTTTTTTATTTTCTTTTGCAAGGCATGACTTTATTTTCAGAAGGTTTATAACCTACTGCATTATATCGTCTCCCATCCCCTATTCCCCCTTTCTACTGGACTCATTGTTTGTTATTCAGAGTATTCTGCTGATATGATAAATGTTTAAAAACCTTCAATCTTAATTTCACATTTCCATTGCTTATTCTCTTTTTAATACATAATAGCTGTTTCAAATCCTAAATTCTCAGTTCATTTCCCCTCAATTTTTTTCTATAGTTTTTTATGAATGTAATTAGTACTTTCACATGAAAAGCCCTTTGGGATGTGGATGTGGGATTCATTAACCAAATTTATAACTGTCTTCTGATTTCTTTTTCCAAAATAATTTTCAACTTTTTGTTATACTGCTCCTGTCTAGTGTTTCATATTTCTGTCCTATGATGTATTATGTGCGTTTCCAGGCACTGCTGCAGTTCCTTTGATAATAAATCACAGGTAAAGAACACCTAGAAAGATCTAGGTCATACACTTAACAGTTCTAAACCAACTTTCAGAAGTGCAGAAGAGTGTTTTCCATGTTGTCTAGGGATTTCAGGTGAGAATATACTTCAGCTTTGCACAGTGTTAGTGGCAAACTCAATTTTGTATTTTTTTCTGTGTATACTTTTGTGAAACCAGCCTAATCTCTATCATGATATGATTATTTCTTTTGCTATAGAGATAATATTTGAACTGTGTAAATACCTTTTCTCATAACTGCGTGTGGCACATTATGTACTCGTAGTTCCTTACACATAGATCCAACGTAGCAGCTCTTTCCTCCTGTCCTTCTTCCTCCACTTCACTCTATGATCCCATCTCTAGAATTCCCTCACATCCATTTTCAGCCATTGTTCTTCTCCTTAACCACTTTCATAGAGCTGTTTTCTCTCATAATAAAATATCTTGAACATTCCACAGCCCTCTTGCTTTTCCAGCTGCCGGTATGCTCACATGGCTTTTTCTGTTGCTTCCCGTCTGTATTGCGTGCATCTGCTGTCCTACCATGCCTAGAATGAGAAAATAACATTTGTCCTAATTTTTCTATAATCCTTAATTCTATCTCGTGCCTGAGCTCCCAAGTGATGGAGTGGAACAGGATAAGAGGAACTGCTCTTGTACCTGTGATGTCAAGAGTATTTTGACCACAGTCCATCCTATTTTACATTAAGTTTAATTTCACAGCTAAACTGTTCTTGTACCTCTTCTGTCAGAGTATATTTCGACCATGGTTCATCCTGTTTTACATTAAGCAAATTTCACAGCAACTCTGTGAAGTCCTGATGCCTCTTCCAGAGTTGCTGAACTTACTGTAGCTGCGTTCATACCATACAAAGATGAAATATACTCAAGAAAAGGTGTCTAGGAAATTGCTACATTGTTAAGCTCAATTTCAAGTCTCACTCCACAAAAATAAACTGAGGGTTCTCATTAATCTGTTCATTATGCTGCTAGTAATGCCTACTGGAGCAAGTCAGACAGATATAAAGGGTCATTTTGTGTAATTATTGTGCTTAAAAGCCCTGAACGATAGAGGGATTGAATTACGTATTTTCCCTTGTGTTTATATGCTCACATTTTGAAAGATTCCAATAAAGCAGCAGAAGAAAGAGGTTCCAGCTTCACAGACCTACCTTATTAAGCACAAAGAATTAAGATTTCACAGAGAGAAACCAGAGTTGTGTTCCATTTCAGAGCTTAGGAGCCTCTCAGAAGCGTGAAAACTCTGCATCTAACATTTCATTTGCTAGCTTTTATTTTAGCTGAGTCTAGTTTGATTGAAAAAAGATTTGACTTCTTTTAAGTTAAGTTTCTTAGTGGGGATTCAGGATCACAAGAAGGTTTACAAATTGTTCATTTGTTGTTTGTTTTTTCCACTTTACCTTCAATTCCTTGTGGTTGCTTTTCAGCCACAAATATGCATCGATCTTTTGAACAAGCCTTGAACAGAGTAGCAAGGAGTTGCAAACTACGGTCCCTTAGTCTCCCTTAGATGTTTTTCCATATGCTTAACTGCAGCTCTGCAGGTGTCGTATGCTTTGAAGTTTTGCTTTGCTCCACTTTGCCTTGTGACTGTCATGTTCTCAGCTCCTCTTCATGCACGTTATTGTGAGGAGAGTGAAGAAAACATCACAGTAACTCTTGACATCAGTTTGGGTGTTGGCTCAGTTCTACCTCAGAGAGAATAAGCAATATGAAATAATAACCAGAGCATCAGTACCTCTTTCTTTTAGATATTGGATTTTTCTCCCATATCATTGAAGACTTGAATGTCTCTTTGGAGGCCTGTAAAAATTGTCAGACTAACAATATACATAGATGTATGTTTTATTACTTTGTAATGTATCATTTAGAAAAAATGTATTTTGGTGAGGGAGTCAAAAGGAAACTTGAAATAATAATTATTCCAAAGTGTATTATTAATATATGCAAATAACTTTATAAAATAATAACTGTGAAGAATCAAGTTGTGCCGATGAAGCTCAATTACATTTGTCCTTGTCTGGGTTGGAGGGAATAAGCCCACAAAAGTGTGCTCTCCAAACACACAGTGTCCTCTGGGAGTGGGTAACTTGATTCCTGTCTTACTGAATTGGTTCACTTTAGCTGTCTTTTGGTGGTTGTTGTTTGGGGGGGGGTTGTTTGGTTTTTTGTTTGTTTTTTCTATTTCAAACAGTAATATAAATCATGTAGAAAAGAATATGCCTTACTCTTCCAGGAGTGCATAATCTGCTTGTGCTATTCTGTGGATCATGCTTTACAATAAGCCTTGGTTTTCTGCTTCTCTTGGATAAACAGCAGGAAGTTTATACTGACTTTTCATGATATTAAATTCAGTTTGAATGTATTTGTGAGCACTTCTTGGGATTGAATTTTTTTCAAAATATAGTGGTAATTAAGTATCTGTAAAATACATGTTGCATCGTCTTCTATTTAAAAGAAAAAAACAAACATTCATTTCCTTTAATTACTATTATCCATTATTACGATTATTTTATAATTATTATTTATTACATTGGCATTCAGTAGAAATTCAACTTCCCAATGGCTTTGCGTTTTTGATTTTCACCAGATGACTTTCTAAAACTTCTGTAATGTGTCGACAAAGGAAATGGACTTCACGATGAGTCTATGAGAGTTATAACTGAAGACCTTTATTATCAGAAATGGCTACGTTTTATACCTCTCGTATCTTAAAGCACGCCCCGTAGCGCTGTCCATCAGAAAGCTGCTAAAAGCGATTTGTTCAATGCTCTGTCCATATGCCTCTCTTTACGTGCTAATTGGTTGGTGCTCTCGCGGTGTCTCCTGCTGATCTCTTGCCAGGTTTCTGCCCTGTGGTGTTTGCTTGTTCAGTCTCTTATCTCCTCCTCTCCTTGGGACCTTTCAGCCTCAGGGCTTCCCAGGCTCTTCAGGTCATTATCTGTTCAAGGCCAGCATCCATCTCTGAGTCCTCAGACCAGCTGTGGACTCCCACAGTAATGAAGAAGAAAACTTTCAAATTACTCGTATTACTAGAGATTACATTTTAAGTATAAGCTAGTTCTCACTCTTTACAGATAACCATCTGCTTCTACTGGAATCACTAGATATGGGGGGGGCTTTAGTACATGTGTTTTCATTTTGCTTTGATGAGGGAAAAGACAGTACTAAAGGAGCAAGAGGCTGCCTTAACTGTATCAACCCCAAATATCTTTCTGATATTCAGACATTTTTTGATTTACTTATTATTTTTCTGATTATCTTACCTCCTGGTTTGATATTCATAAAGCATCTTTGGTTTAACCAGGTAGGGGTTTGTTTTCCCTGTTGTGAAAGTGGATGGGATTTGGTCTGCCTGGTTTCTGGCTGCTGCACTCATTCTTGCGTATTCTGCATTGGCCATTCTTTTCATTGATACCTTCATCTTTGCTGACCCTAGCTGAATCTGGGCAAAGCCAGCTGCTGTCGGAATCACTGATGTTGTGCTACCTTCTAAGTTGTGTAAGTCACCATGATGACATGCCATGGTGCTTTCATGACATGCCTTTCCTTCTGGCACAGTAACTTTTCTCATTCACTATCCACTGAGCAATAGAGTGAAGGCTTTCTTGCACACGCTTTTTAAAGATTTTGTTTCAGCCCCCAGTTTCTAGAGCTTTTCAATACTAGTTTTTGTTGTAGTTTTACTTCTCAAAGACAATATAAATTAAACTATTTCACCAATTACTTTACGTGCACTTTGTTTTACGGTAAATCTGCATTGCTTAGCACACAGAATATTTGTTCGGGTGTGGAAAGGAAGAACACACCAGAATCCAAAGTAATATTACTTACTCTAATACTGTCTTCATTGCTTGTTTTTAGGATAGATTTTATACAAACATTGAAATTCAAAACAAAGTTATGTTTCTCTGAGCCCGGGGACCAGATTATAGAAGCATTCAGGCTTCTTGGTTCAGAGAACGTACTTCCTGTGTTCCATTTTAAAACATCCTTATTCTCAACTTGATTGTCTTCTGCATTTACTTGAACATGGTACCACACCTGTTTTCAATATGTGCCACCAAGCCAGCCAAAAATACTTCACCAGTGTTAAAGAATTAGGTTAACCAATATTAAGTTGATAAATACGGTGTGGATCTTGTGGGTAAAGGACACTCCTGCATGCTGAAGCTCCAAGACCTGATCTACATATGCTTATTCCTGAGATTAATAATAAATAATAATAAAATCTTGTCCTCGCTTCTTTATACCCTTTCTTCTTGGCTTAATCTGTCATCTCTGCCAGGTTAAACATGAAATGTGATGGTATAAACACTGTGGATTTTAGTGAAAGGTGAAAGCTTTATGCCTTTTGAAAAGTTTAAAGGTGCTGAAAAATCTGAAAAGAAGATAGTTATAAGGAAATGCTTCCTGAGATTTAAGAATGTAAGATTTTGAGACACTGAGATGGATACCTGAGCAGCCCATTTCTGCTCATTCATTTCTGCACATTCACTGTGCCCTTTCATCATCATGAATCAAATTTCCTCTGTTTTTAAAATTGTTTCTGAATTTTACCCATCTCTTTGTCTATAAGTTTTTAAGGTATAGAGTTATGAATTGAATACTAAAGTTTCTTTGTTTATCAGAAACTATTGAGAAGGAAGCTACTTTTTTGTGGGTGGTTTTTTTTGTTTGGTTGGGTTTTTTGTTCTATAATACAGTAGTAGAGGCCAAAGTTGTATTTGTTATTTTTGTCTCTCTTAGTTCACTTTAGTCTTCTGTCTAAAATTACTGCAGTCATGGATGCAGGTTCAGGTTTTTTTCTAGATGAGCTTCAGTCTGATGTCACAAGGCTTTGTTTTCTGACCTCGAGGTTAACAGATAATTGAGTGTGGTAGTAGAAAGAGTTACAGTTTTCCTCCCTTCCATTAGCAAACCTCGATATGCTTGTATTGCTGTTACGAGGAGGCACATACTGATATACTTTTTTCAGTGTTTTATTCTTCTTAGAGGCTGTGGTTCAATTTACTGCATTCCTTGGAGGTTTGACATGTCAATTAGATGTTATCGACAGTAATAGAAGGGCAGTTGCTGTAAATGTGAAGTTTTTACGAGTGGGCCATGAAATCACATCCAAGGGAACGCAAGAGAGAAGTGTGATAAATACAGTGTTAGTCTACATGCTACAAAGGAACTGATTAATAGGGAGCGTGATTCTGTCACATATCTCTAAAAAGATTATGTATTTGCTGTTGATCAACTATTCCATTGATGTGAAAAGTTATACAATAAAAATAGCTTACAATATTGTAGGATTATGGGAAGGAGGAGTCTTCAAATTTAAAAGCATCCCTCTCGTTGTATTACTGGTTATGTTAATGTGTTGGATGGCTTTCCATGTCCTTGCTATCTACATGAACATCAGAAGCAATAACTGCTGATAATGGGTAAGCACAACAAAACCAATTCATCCTCTAGGGTTGTGCAAGCTTGTCTTCTGCATGTGTGCTCTGGTGTGCACAAAAGTGTGCAAGATGATCTCATAGGGCATGTTACTCAAGTTCACAGCCTCCATCCACCAGCACTGCCATTACCCCAGGACGCATGCATAGATACTACATGCACAGTTCTTGCAAAGAAATCTGTTTTGTGGCTTTCTGCAAGACAGTTGCCAGCAAATTGCTAATAATTTTGTTTTGTGTATGGTTTTCAAATATAAACTTTATTTCTGGAATTACAAAAAGAAAACCTGTTGAAGCTGAAAAAAATGTGTGAGCAATGTAAATTACATGAGTATGTGGCTTATGCAGTACAAAAACACTTTGGCATGTGGATATATTTGAAAAATGTTTACTACATTTAGTTAAAGTAATTACTACATTCAGTTTTACCATTTCTCAATTTGACTATATTTTAACGTTTTCTTTATGTAATATTTTTTCTAAAACATAAAAATATCAGCACTCAAGCTATGAAAGCAGAGGTTACTATAAGGAGTCTTTTGTATTAAAAGCTTTGTAGCAATGTCAGAAAGTTGGTATAGACTTCATTAGATCTACTTTGTCAGAATTTTTATTCTAATATGTCTGCTTTATCAAGCCCATATTTGGTTTCTACGTCATATACAATAAAACCTTTATAGCAGTTTAGTAAAGTATTCTTATTTGTTTGGATTGGTGGGAGGGACCAATGATAGGGCAGAAATAACTAGCCATTTGGTTCAGATTACTTCAAAATTGTGTTCCCGGTGGGAAGTAGATTTAGAATAAAAACTTTTGAGGTGAGTTTTCCCAAGATGTGGGAATATGTATTTTTACTTGTCAATATATAAAGCTGTTACGTAACAAATACTGCAACAGGAGATTTTTAGTATTTATTCTTCTCACATTTATTCTAGACTCTCATACTTCTCTTAGCCATTTTTGTTACCTCTACCATTAGTGCTTCAAGTTGGTTTTGTGGTTTTGGTTTTTTTTCCATATTAGGCCAGATAAAGTATATTTTCTACTTTATTAAGGGACTATAGCATAATTATAATGAAGACAATTTATTAGATTTTGCCTCTGTGTTTGAGAGCTGCAGAGAGAAAGCTGTTACATCTAGCTTGCACCTTCCTTGCTTGCTTAGAAGTACCGCATTTGACGGGCCACCTTTTGAGAGAATGCTGTCATGGTGACAGCAGAATAGATGGGAACTCACTTTAGGTCTCGGTTTTCAGTTGAGATAGACCAGGGGTAGAACTGCACTTAATTTGACTTCAATTTAAAAACCAAAATGTAGATGACCTTTGATTGCTCGCAGCATTTCTTTCTCATACTTTGTATTCCACCTCAGTGGCTTGGGAAGCTGGATAGAATGGGAGTGGCTGAGCCAGCTACCCTGTTTGACTTCTGTGCTTTATGGGTCTGACACTCTGAATTATTATGTTAAATTATAGCTTTAACAGGAGAGGAAATATTACTTCACTTTATGGTTTAGTACTGTTATTGTGGAAAACACATTTTTTATAGGCAATTTACAAGGTAGCTGTAGCCCTTTTTGGTATTTTATAAAGAAAAATATCTGTTTAACAATAACAGTTATAGCATTTTTAGTGCACACTTCTGTGTTGCCTTTTTTTTTTTTTTACTACTCCATAGTAGGGGTTAGTATGGTATTCATTAATAAAGCAAGGGGTGTAACATATATCATGCAGAACATACTACAGTACTTCTCGAGTCTCAGTTGACTTACTTATGTGTGTGCACAGTTTTTTATTTGGTAGCATCATACGCTAGTTACTTGCTGTCTTGTTTACATCAGTACAGGGTATCAGACTTGTGTATGGAACAACAGCACAACTCTTCTTTCCCTTTCCTGTGCCATCTGCTTTAACAAGTATCTCCTCACTATTCCATCATAATGAATGCTTTTGCTTTTCTTCTTGGAATGAGGAAAAAAAATGGAGGTTGTACATCACCTTGGAAAGTGAGGAGACACTGCGTGCAAACGCAAAATGTACATGCTTATCCTAAAGCAAGCCATGATATGAATGTGATGTGGTTACTACAGCTTGATGAATGTTAGTTACATGTAAGGTGAAAGAGAAAGCTGTTATGTCTTTGGCCTGAACTTGGTTTCAGCTCTAATCAGTGCTGCTCTGGTGATCCCACAGTGTAGTAGTGTTCTGTAGTGCCAGTGGCTTATTAGAAAAAACTTCAATAAAAGATAAGCTTCCACTGCTTTCTTAATTTCTTCTTTCTGGAAGAGACAGAAATAATGGGTAAGGGTTACTATTTATATCCTATTATATGTAATAAATCTTTAGAAAGACAGCAGCTTTTCATAGAAATAACTAGACAAGGATTCCAAATGCTGAGAAAAGCCATTAAATCCATTAAGCGGTGAATTGCTATTTTGGAGCTATAGATAGCTTAAGCAATAGCAAGCTATTATAATTTACCTGGGCATCCATATTTCTTGCATTCTTCTTGCCATAGCCTAATAAAGAAAAAGATAGGAAGAAACACGTAAGTGGAGGGGTTGCTAATTATTTCCTTTTTCCTCTGAATACAATATGGCGGAGAAGAGATTGTGGGATGCACAAAGCCATCAAGTTTTCAGTGACAGCAGTTGCTGTTGGAGAGATGACTTGGCCCAAGAGTCTGTTTAGATGTTTAAGCAGAGAAAGTGATTTTCATTGCAAGTAGCTCTAAGTGAGACAGGCAGAGTCAGAGAATAAGAGAGCAGAAGATAATTATCTAAATTATGTTCAGGCTATTATAGAAGACGAATATAGTTAAAATGTAATTAAATATGACAGGCTCACAGGATGCAAGCATGGCTTTGGAATGCTAATCATCAATTACTGCATCTCCTTAGGGGAGCAGGGCAGAACAAGAGAGAAGTCGGGTGGCTGAGGTGAGATGTACAGTGTTAAATAAAACACTGTAGGACTGTAACAAGGCTAATTTCTTTTGGAAAATGGAGCTGTGGTATCAAGGGACGTTTGCTAGCCAAACAACTTGTAGTGCTGCATGTCATCCTGAGGACCCTGGTATAAATCTGAGTAGGCTGCTAGTCCTGAGTCTTCTCAGCTTGAGGTATTTCTGCTGTGGAAGTGATGAGCAGGACTGCTGTGGATTGAGCAGCAAATCTAAAATGAATCAACAAGCAAGACAGGTGTGAAAGCAGAAGAAAAATCAGCATTTCCTAAATATTTAAAAAAGCTAAACCCTGAAAAATCAATTTGTTTTATGGTCACTAAAAAGGAGTAAAGAGATACAGAAAGTCCAAAGACAACAATGTCAGTTTATGGGAGAAGTAAGTCCTGATAGATTCTTTATGACCATGTCCTAGGTCAGGAAAGCGAAAGCATTGCCGCAAGCTTAAAAGATTTGTTTGCTTGGCATAGGGGAGTAAAGGTGAAGAAATGGCATCTAATCCCAGGCCAAAAATGAGGTGTTTTTGATATATTTTAATGCTGCTGTTCCAGGAATACAGTGGCTTATGTGTGAATCAATACCAGAGCTATGTATAAAGTTTGGAGGAAAATTTTGTAAAGACCATCAAAAGCAATTTTGAGGATAGAAGGACTGGCTCTTTTGAGGAAAGTATAAAAATAAGCACATACGCATGACATGACTGCACAAATGGCATGGCTACAAAATAATTCACAAAATAAAATCTCTACAGAGAAGCTGAAATTATTACAGTAGTACTAGAAGAGATAAATTCTTAGTAATAAAAGAAGAAGATTAAAAAGAAACTTAAGGCTTACCTATGATATCTTTAATTTAATTGAGGAGCACCACTGAAGAATTGTTATGGCTTGATACATAAATAGAAGTCTTACTGAATTTGTTCTATCAGCAAAAAATGCAAAAAAGGGGAGATATGCCTTGATAATATTCCGTCAGTAATCTCTCTTCCCATATGGGTATAGTAACACTGCATAAATTATCTCTTTGCTGCATAATTGTATCTGCACTGGAGAGATACTGCTTTGTGCTTACTGATGTTCTCACATGTACTGTTACAGTCAAAATCAGTGCAACTTCCTAGAGAATAAGGTTTGCCTTGCTTATTTCAAAAGTGACTTTTCCAAATCCATTTGGGTTGTTTTCTACTTTTTTTCCTTTTTGCTAAGGAAATAAAATAAGAGACCTAATTTTGTCATTATCCCATCAAGTACTATTTCTCTAGTGGCAATATTCTTGAATTTTAATAACACTTCTTCAAATTGTCTATGATTTTGACTTTCTTTTTTCCAGTGGGAAATGAGTAAAATGGACACATACCAAAATAGTAAATAATCTTGGGATCAAAGCTGTTGAAAACCCTATCTCTCTTCAGGTCTCACATCCTCAAGAGTTTTAACTATTTTCTGTCATGTTTTAATATGATGAAAAGGGTGATTATAATCCAGCATTGTAGCAAAAAGTAAGGACTTGCAATACAGTGGGAAGCAGAACTTGGGAGCTCCCTGGAGAAGCTGATCTAGAAGTGTGTTGTCAAAAGGACCTTCAGAGGCCTTTTTCTAAACCTCTCTTAGTATCTGCCAGGCTCTTCAGCTGTATTCCTGAATGGATGAGTCAGCTTGGTTGCTGCCTCTTCATACGTCAGCCACTGGCATTTACTGCCACCTTCAGAAGACCTGCACTAAACGCTTGCCATGTGGATTTGACCAGTGCTCAGAAGTGCTATAAATAAACACAGACCCATTTAAATTCTATTCTATGATCCCTAATTAACCTATTTTCTTGTGATGGAACACAAACTCTACCTTAGAGGCTAGCAAGGCATAGGCTGTTCTTAATAGCTTCTTGAGGATTTTAAACTCATTTATTTAGAATGGCTTTAGAATGTTTTCCAAATCACTAAATAGGGAAATGTGGTTTTTACATCATCGCTGTAGAAGTGTGTCCACATAAATGTGAAAGGATATGTGTAATGCAAACTGTTGCAATAGTTTCTTATGACAAATAGTGTTGCAACCATCTGCTTGTCCCAGCCACTTATCTTTGGGACTCTATACTTCAAGGTAAGAAGTTACATTTGGCCATGAAGCTTAACTGCCTGGCTGTACTGGAGTAATATGAGAAGCTAAAGAAGAACTGTTCTCCTGTTTAAGGAAAAAAAAAATGTTTAAATCATAGAAATCTTTCAAGCCTTGAGACAGTCAATAAAATAGTCCATTCTCATTTTATATTTTTATTTAGAGCTTGAAGAAGCAGCCTGAGCTTTAAAATAGGAGGACATAGCCACATAAAGGATATAAATAAACCATGCCATTAGATAACTTCTGTATCTCTGAGGCCTGGCACAGACCTCACATTTCTATTATGATGAGTAACTCTAATTACATCCATTACTTCATGCAGTAATACCAGTAAACTACTTGAAATTAGGTCTTGATTGGGCTCATAATCTTTTTTAAGCAAATACAACCTGACAGCACTGACAAAAGTAGTAGTCAACTAACTTAAACCCAGAAATGCTATGTTTGTGACAAAGGTTTTTCTACTAAGGGAAAATTCAAGTGCCAGACAACCAAGCTGTTCACACTGACAGGCTTTGGGTAGTCTACTAGTGGCAAGTGGTGTTTTATTCCAGTTTTGCTTTATCTTCATTTATTATATGAACACTTCTGAAGGTATTCTGAACATATTCAGGAAAACTATCCAATGTTTTTCTTCTGTAATGAGTTAATCAAGTTGGACTTAACTACATTTTATTTCTGAAGCCTTCTGTGATAGAGTCTAGTTTTGCTAAAGAGTTAAATTCTGCACCTAGCTTTCACGTTTTATGAATATAAAATAAATTCTAATGTGTCCTAGTACTAATCTAGTGTAGTGGAAGACTGGCATCAAACTGAAACCTCTACTTCCTTATTATTCTTTTCATCTCTTTTGTTTTACTCAGTGTGTTCTGTAAGCACAAAGATACAGTCAGAATTGGGGTCCTTTGCCTGCTGCTCATTAGGCTACTTGAGGTGTTGTACCTCACCCAGATCAGAAGAGTATGCATGAGGAAGGAAGATTGCAGTGGTTCCAATCCACCTCTAGTGTTCTCAGCCTAGCCCAAAAATTTATATTCCAGCTTGGGGGAGCGGGTCTGTTTTCCTCGCTTTCTCTGTATCAGGATGGGGAAGTACTCACAACCTGAACTTCCGAGAGTGCTTTATGTCACTCAGAGCTGACTGGAAGGACCTTGGCCCACACAAGGAAGCTTGGCTCCTCTGCCTCCACTGCTCTACTTAGAGCAGGAGGAGTTTATTTGTGGATTTGGATGGGTTTTTTTCCCTAGAAGTGTAATTTTCTTTAGCTAAGCTCTGATGATTTCTTATGAGTAGTTAACAGATTTATTTTTATCTGATCCTTTTTTTATCTTATACAGCCAATATTATGCAAGAATTTTAGACTTTGATTCAGTGTTTTTTTTTTGTTTTACCATTTTCTTAACTTTCAGCAATAGTATGAGTATTATTCCTGCATACAAATTATAGTAGTAGAAGGTATATATGAAAACACATAAGCAGAGTCAAGGCACTTAAAAATAAAAAAAATGAACAGGAGTGCTGGAAATTCATGTGATGAAAAGTGTTTTTCTATTTGCCTTAAGTGATAATAGTACTTGAGTGAATTCTCTGTATTCTCTGCAAGCTGCTGTAACCGTGTTAATATTTGTATGTCTTTCTGGAATTGTTTTGTAGATCCTGGCAAACAATCACTTTTGATAAACAGCCTGCATCTTTTATCAGGATAGTTGGAACTCACAACACAGCCAATGAGGTAAGAAACGTATAAGAAAAACTATGGTTTTTATGAATATGCAACAAGTACAGTTTGTCATATGTGGCAGTCGAAAGTGTACTTGCTTAATTTTTTTGTTCTGGCAATCTAGCAAAATAAGAATGAATGCGTTTCTTATTTTTGTGAACTGTGTTATCATCTTCCCTACAGAGCTGAAGGACTGTTGTCAGTTTGGGGGATATTTCTCCATTTTCTGAATGATTTCATCTTCTAAACTCTTCTTTTCCTTTTCCATGTTTTCCAGGTTTTGAAAGACATGATGTTCACAGATTTTTTTTGACCTGACATTTGAATATTTCTTAGTATGTTAGAACATGGTAGAAGTGTAACTTTCCTTTTGCTTGAGCTTCCAGATATCCTGCTTTTAAAAATGATTATTTTTCCATAGTTCTTGTCATCATTTATTTGTCAGACAGGTCACCTGATCCTTGGACTGCTTAAGTTTTATCTTGTTATTCCTTTTCAGTATTAGTGACCTGGAAAGGACACCCAGTTGCTAATGTGAGAGCTTTATCTTACAAATTACTGCACCAGTGTATATGTACTTGGCCTTCCTGCTTCGTATGTTGGACCTTTCGTAAACTATCCGTCAGAAGTATAACATGCCATTGATTGGAGGATGATGCTTGAACTATCATCTCTGCCTTTTGAGAGAAACACATGAAGGATTGTTTTAGTAATACTGTTCTAAAATAAATAATTCTGATATCGGATGAAGCAGATGAGCGCAACTGTACTTCTCTGTCTTCTGCTTCTTTCACAAGCTGTGTTCTCTATATGTTGAAGTGGCAGAGTAACTGAAAATAACGTTGTAAATTCACAGTCTTGTTAATGTGCCAGATGCTGAGTTAAGCATTAAGAATTTAGTGTGAAAGAATTGGTAAAAATGAAAGTTACCGCTTAAGAAGTAGGTACTTCAGACTAGTATTAGGTAATTTTCAGTGGTATCCATACACTATTTGTGTGGGATACAGTAGAAGTATAGAGTCTTCTAACTTGGACACCTCCATCCCATTAATTAAACTGCGCTGCAGGAAAGCAGCATCTTACAGAGATGCACTGATGAGACAAATGTTCTCTTCTGCAAATCCTGATGCTGGTAAGTGCAGCTGGAAAAATGACAATAGCTGTTATTTTAAAAACATGGGAGCAGTGTGAGTATAGAAGGGGCTTCTCAAGAAGTGCAGCTGAATGTAAAAATTGGCTTCTGAAGAACTGTAACAGATGGAGAGAATTCATGCCGCTGTAGGAATTAGTTCAGCTTTAGAAAAAAGCTCACCAGAAGAAATGCAGAGAAAAACCATTTTGTGCATATGCGTGTATGTGTTGGTACAGGTGTAGATTTGTAATCTGTTCATGTGTGTATATATATATATAGGCATAGCAATATGTCTTTATGTGAGCATGTGCGTATATATAGGAACATAAACATGCATCGCTATGTATTGGTATAAAAAACTGCAAGAATTCTTACACCAAGAGGCACAAGAAAATATAATGGGGATACAAAAAGCCAGTGACTGTGAATATGTTTTTATTCGTTTCATGTATGCTGTCAGAATCTGAATTAACTAGCTACCTCCTCAGAAAAGACCCAGCGGCTATTGCAGACATGTCACTGCAGATGCCTGCTCAATGTGCACTTGAGCAGGGATGGTCAAAAAAGTATAATAGGATTTTCAGTTCTATTGAGAAAAAGGATGGAAAATACAATATTCTGTAGTCTTGTATGAATATGTAGTATGGCCATGTCTTGTTTATGGTGTTTGATTTTGCCCACGTTAACTTGAAAGGGTCTGGGAAAGGGCAGCTAAGATTACAAAGAATTACCTGTGTTTGTGAGAATAGCTTTAAAGAGATGATCTACCTGCAAGAAGAATGATAGAAGGTGTCATAAAAGCATACAAAATTCAGTTAAAATAATAATTTTAAAAATCATTTTTTTTATAGTCATCAAGCTTTAGCTATAAAACTACAATGCATGAGAAAATAGCAAATTTGAAGTCTGTATTTGTTTAGTATGTGGCAAAGCTGTACAATTCATAGCAAGGAAAAATCATGTGGAAAGAAGCTTTGTAACAATTTTAAAGAGTTCCTCCCCCTTCTCAAGAACAAGTAGAACGAAGAGTAAATAAAGTAGAAAATAAATGGGAAAAAATGCTTAAGCAAATGATCTTGTTACTCTGAAATACAGTCACCTGCACAGTGGTCCCAGGTTGTGTTTGAAACATCAGAAAATGATCACTGCTTGAAATGGAATACTTCACCTGATGAAGGGGCAGCCTCCTTGGACACCCTGAATGCCTTTCTGGGTACTGCAGGCTAAGTCTGTAGAGCTGCCGTTGCTATTACAGCAGAGGGCAATCTTGAAATAGGATCATACTGATAGTGGTTTAAATTTCATTTCTACTATGTATGAACATTCAGTCTTTTGAGGAAGTAATTAGATCATAAGATATGTTTAAGACAATGAGTAAAATTGATGTTGTCATACGATAGCATATAGTAAGTATTTATGCTACTTGGCAAAGAAAAAAATAAATTGCAAGTATTTCTATACACTTTGGAACCGTCTTTCTTATTTTTAGTGTCATATGCAAAGGTTGGTACAATTTGAAGGCCTTCTCTTGCTCTACTTGTATCACTTTATGCGTATGCCCATGGACAGATGTTTTTGACCTCGTAGTAAAACTTTCTAATATGGCTAAGCACTTTGGCACTGACCTGGCCTGCATAATTCCATGTAGACTTCATCTTATTTTGACCATTTTTTTGCCAGAGCTTAGTTGTTTTGCTTTATCTCAATTTTTTGTTCTCTCCAGGTGTTTCACTGTGTGCATTTTGAGTGCCCAGCACAAAACAGCACCCACAAGGATGAGAGTGGTAAGGAAGTGGCAACCACAGAGGTGGGAACTGGTGGACAACAGCTTGCTTCTTGCCCTGTTAGAGCTGCGAGCACTAGTTCTCTGCATTCCCCTCCTGGATCCACCTCGCGTTCACATGCTCACCAACCATAAAGGAGATTGAAAGGGAACTTTTGCAGCCCAGCTGACACTGTATGAAGTTATTCAGAACCTTCTTGTGCTGGCACCTTTCTTTCTTTGTGAGCAAAGGGGACCATGTCTGAAAGCTGGAAATGCTGAAATGGAAAAGGCTTTTCCCAAGGACACGAAGAGTCTGCTTCACTCCTCAATTTGTTCAATTCAGGCTGGTCTCCGAGGGGGGAGAAAATAGATCTTCAATCTTCATCAAGTACCTACCCCATTAACACCCTACCTCTCTAATCTAACGAAGGCAAGGAGTACAGAAGGAAATGAAAGGCAGAGCTACTGTGGAAATCTAAAAAGGACTCGAGCAGAATGGAAGGTGTACGAAATAAGTATTTGTTCCCTGAAGGCTTCCATTAGCAAATAAAATGTTTATGAAACACATGAGTCCAGAATATATGTTATTTGTAAAAGTTATTCTTCATTCATATTCCTTTGTAACGAGTAATCTCTTTTCTAAATTGTTTTGACTCTGTATTCCTCTTTGTCCCTTATTTTTGGCTGTAGCAAATGCTGTGCAGTAGATTAAGGATGTATTAAACATGTTTACCTGCTGAGATGCAAATTCTCTCATTCATCAGTGGGATGATAAGAAAAGGCTTCACAATATCAACACACTAATTAATGGATGCTATGTTAATCTTCACCTTAGTTGACATCTCAAAGTACAAAATTTTCATTTCTTATATTCAAAATGGAAATTCCTAAGTCAAGCGTCTGTCTTGAAGAAAAACATATTTTTCACTCCAGAAGGTGATTACTTGAGTTTTACCTGTATTTCCAAGAAAACTTGCAACAGATCGTCAAATATATTTGGTTTAGAAGGGCAGAACTGCGTCTGGTTGCTGACAAGCAGTTCAGAATACAAAAAGAACAACTTGCAGATACTTATGTTTTTCCAAGAAAAAAAATGTTTTACAATCTGGAGCTAAAAATTCAAAGGCTGTGCATGCTTAAACTTTTCTCAATCTTCATAAAATTTGATGCTTTTACACTGTATTGTAAAAGATCTGGCTCTTACTTTACAATGGCAGAATTTGTTATCCATCTCTGTCTGCCCAGGTTACTCATGCTAAGTGTTTCCACACTGATGATGATGATGATGATACAGTCACTTAATTCCAGATGTACATGACTTTTAGGAAGAGCTCCATGTTTTTCTTTCAGTATGAGATAAAGTTATTTTGTATTAAGACAAATGCTGATGTAATTGGCAAAATTGTTTAGGGGGATTGTTCCTCATCACAAAGTATATTATAGTAGAAATGTCAGCTATCCAGTTTTTTGAACTTGGAATTTCCTGTGGTGACAAATAGCCTTGTCAGAAGAAAACAAAGCGAGTGTAGGATAAATGCACTTTTCCTTTACATGACCATAGTGATAAGATGACTTATCAACATGGCAAATAGTATGTTAATTTATCATACTATTTCATTTGAAAGAATTTCCCTGTTGGATTCTGGTCATGCTAAGAACAGGAAGAAATATAGCAAGTGGTAGCAATGAAACAGTAGAAACTTCAGGGGAGAAAAGCTTCCTTTATCTTGTTTCAAATAAAATTTATTAGGCTTTATCATTAATATTATAATATTTTTCATTGCCAAATTGCTGTTGAGTTCTGACATTTGCTTACAGCCCCCTCCTTTCCCACTGCTGTCTTCTGACTTGTGAATGTCTGTCAGTGAAGATTCATGCCCATTACGTTGTAGATAGCTTGTGAGATGTGCCACAGCTGCCTCCGTCTGGAGTTCTGAGGCATGCTGCTCGAGCTGGGCAGCACCTAGGCTGGGGTGCTGATTATCTTGAGGCTTAACAGCCTTTGGAGCATGAATTGTGACTAACTATTGAGGACAGAACCCTCTTGTTTAAGTATAGGTCCAAAAAGTTTGATTCTTTAATTTTTTTTTTCCTTTGAAAAGTAAAACCAGCAAACTTTTCTATTCTGGTTGTAATCCCTGCTGAGATGCATAGAGCATGTCTTGTCTTTGGTAGATAAGTCCTTCCTTGTCAGTGGTGGTATTTGCCGTTTGATCAAACAAGTTCGCTTTTCTCAAGCTGTGGATAAGCCAAGGGTATAACTTCCTAGCTGTTAGACTTTTAGTAGTCACCATTGTAGAGAATGTTTTTTAAAAATATATTTAAAAAGAGTTTGTGCCAGCTGTTCTGAGTGCAGGCTTTCAGAGAAAGAACAGGATTTTCAGTTTATCATCTTTGATGTGCACAATTAGTTTTTATGATACAAATAAGCCTTGTAGACGATAACCTACTGCAGATCTTTTTGATCTTGTCCTATGACTCACTGTTGAACAGAAATGTCTATTTATTTCCCTTGACATTTGCTCTCTGCCAAGAATCTGAATGAGCGGATCTGAGAGATTCCCAAAGCAAAAAGTCCTATAGACCCTCTAGTTCCCCACCCCCAAAAATCAATCAAAGCAAAAATGACTTTGCATTGTCCCTTCATGCAGGTGAATAGAAATTTTTAGTATTAGATTGGCCTTCAGTCACACATGGCCTTTCTCATAATCTTTTCTTCTGTTACACTTAAAACCTCTCACTGAGATGAGTCCAATGTGATCACGGAGCTCCCAGGCTTTTAAGGCAAGCCCCACCACAACTTCACATTTTCTAGTGGGAATCCTTTAACTTTTTATTCAAAGAAATAATGTTGAAATATTTCAAGGACTTGAACTTTGCTTGCTCTTCTAAGGCTACCCGCCAACAAACGCCCCAAATATTGGTATTGCCTAGTTTAGGTCTCTGTCTTAAACATTGTCTCAGCAACATATTACTAGTTACAGAGGAAGACGCCACACAAAACTCATTCTTTGTAATTACTGTCTGTATTTATTGACTCCCAATTTCAGATGTAGTTCTTGTATATTCTTCTGAAATCTTTTTTCTTTCTTTTCTTTCTACTTTTTTTCCTTTCAGTAGAACTTGCGTTGTTACAGCTTAATATCAGAGTTTATCAGAGTGATGAAATACTACAAATTATTCAGAACTGCGTATTTTATTTGCAGCAGGGGTAGAGCACAACTGACCAGGTATTCCTTGCTTTCTTGTCAGAAAATGTAAAGTAGACATGTTGTTAGATTTCAACAGAATGGAACTAATTATATTGTCACTGTTAAGCCATTATTTCTATTTAGTGCTTTAGTAGCTTTAAATTCCCCAGGCCTCGTTTTCTTAGTTTTTCTTCCATAGGTTGAATTGAGACTTAACTCATATGAAGCTCAACAAAGCTCTTTATAAAATATCTTTAATTAACTTATTCCAAGTACATTTTAAAAATTTTTATTAACAGAAGTGTACAGCCAAGTATCTGCTCCTTAAAACTGATTTATGTGGGGAAGATTAATTTCTGAAGTTCACAGAAATTGTGCTGCTCTGTTTTCAAGCCGTTGCCAATCAGCTCTAAACCAAGTACAAATGGCATGTTAAATGGAGTTATGGTGAGTGAAGTTAATCCAAGTCTAGTGTAAAGACAATACAGAGGAAGAACCACCAATTTTGTTAGAGAAGGAACTCTTCTTCATTGCAGTTTCCTTCCTTTAGAGCTCCATTTCTTTCTTCCCCATGAAAACCAGTTTTTCTTGTTTATTATGACAACTCATAAAAGAGCTCAGTGCTTCTCAGAATTGCTGGAAAATTCAAATTAATTGAACACATCTTTACTAATGATAAGACTAAATTAGAGATCAGTTTAGTGTCTGACTTGATGAGAGTTGGTTTTCATGAAAGCAAGCAAAAGATGTCTGTAATTGTTCTGCTCTAAGTAAATAAAGTTTTCCAACCAAATGCATACGAGCATCTACTATCATTCAATGATATTTTGTACATCTAGAGTCAGTGTGAAAATTAGAAGACAAAGTTAATGCCACTTTTGTCTGATTGTTTTTTGTTAGTAGTTCTGGTTATACAGTGATGCCCACTTGAGACCCTCAGTAGGGAGTTAGATGTGATTTCACAGAGGGTAGGCATGCTATACATTGCATTTCTCTATGAAAGTATTATTTGGCTTATATTTTGACAGGTGTTAATATACTGTCAAATGCAGAAGTGAATGCATTGGTAATTTTGCTGTGTAGATTATCAGAGCCAGTAAGATTTAATGTATTTAAGAGTAAATGTTTAGGCATCTATGTTATGATAGCAGTTGCCAGAGGACTAAACTGTGCTTCAGAAATAGCAATTTGTATATCTCAGAGGATGCTTGATGCCTGGCTCTTCTACCGTCTCTCAGTTTATAGTGTATTTAGATTATAATCCTCAGTTCTCTCTGAACTGACTGTGGTTGTTGCCAGTTGTACTCGTTAACTCAGATATATACATATAGAAGCTCCACAAAGCTTGTTCAGGATACAGAAATAAGAGTCCTGGGTCAAGTTTTAGGAATGCCTAAATATTCACATATGTATATATGTTAAATTGAGCTAGTAGCTAATTATTTAGCTTGAATTTAAACAGGTTCTAAAGCTCCAAAACTGAAAGAAAACCCCCACAAATTCAGTGCAGGCAGGTGCTACCGTTGTGGTATGGCAGGATGCTGGCTCTATTTTATGGTTGCTTAAAAAGTGCAAATGTCTAAACAAGGTGTGGGTGAGCAGGCCCAAAGCTGGGTTTTGCCTCATTGTTCGTATTGGTAAGTTGGCTGTAGCGAGGCGTGTAAAATAGAGCAAGTTAAAGCTCATCTCAAAGACGGGTGCAGTCAAGAGAGTACACCTCTATTCCTCCTAGCTGCCTTGCCTGCCATGGCTTGCAGTGTTTACAGAGGGAGCCTTCATAGGACTTCTGTTAAGCGCTCGAAAATACTCTGTGGACGTTTCTGGGGCCCTTCACAAGCTTTCATTGCAAACCTTTGGCTGAGACAATGTCAAAGTCCTACTCATATTCCATGACAGAATATGTGTCGCTGTTTGATTTTGAAAATACTAATAAAATAGTTTTAAAGTCACCCTGCAACTTCGCTTAGATAAAGCCAAAATTAAAAACTAGTATACTAAGAGGAAACTGCAGGTGTCTGTCATTTACCAATAGACTGACTGCAAGTACAACTGCAGACCAGTTTTATAGTGCTGTGTCTAATTACTATGATATATACAAATGGTGGAAGGAAGTGAAGGATCAGCTCCACCCACCCCACCAGACATCAGGGAATTACTTCTTTTCCCTTTCCCTCCAGCCTAAGAGAACAATACACGTAGTGTTCTGAAAATAATGATAATTGATTCATTACGTAAACATCATGAGAATTGAAGTTCAGATTATTTTGGCTAAAAATCTGAGTGGTGACTTCAGCACAGGTGTAAACATGGCTCTCCAGTGCCTACTGCTGCTTTAGGCCCTGGGCTATCATAGGGGAGGAGACCTGCACTGTTGGTGCTATTTAAGTACTTTTCCTCATAAGAAATTTTACTCATCTATTTCATGTTTATCATTTTAGCACATCACTTCTCTTTGTGCAGATACTCATCCCTAGGTTAAAAGAAGGTAACGCAGTTTCTCATTATTTTCAGAATTATTCAGTGACTCCTGAAAACTGGTGGGTACAAACTGGTGGGTACACATCAAGAACCTCAGTCTGTATTAAGTAGTTTAAGGAATGTACAGAACTGACCTCTGTGGCCTTTACAGCAAATGCTCTGTGTCCAGAAGCACCAGGTGACTCCTAAAATATCAAGTTGGGCAGTATTACTGTTCAGATGAGGGTTTGTGCGTCTAAAATGATGTGCCATGTAATCTGAGTGAGTAGTTATTGCAGCTTCTTTCTGTAGAGGAAGCAGAGTACTTGCACACCTACCAGAAAACACTGATTTCCTTTGTATCATTTTAAATCTGCATTACCTGTCTGGTGTGTCTACTCCTGAGCTATAGTCACTAGGTGATCTATGGTCAATACCTAGAACCCAGTGAATGTGTTTAGCAAGAGATGTTAAGAAGTTGTTGTCTTTACATAAAAATGTAGGTAATGCTTTTGAAGCATGGTCATGCCACAGAATTGTTTTTTGGGCATCTTCTGTAGCTGTCTGTTGGGTTTTTTAGGGTTTTTTTCAGCTGCTAAACGATAGTAGAATTCTTCACAGGACTTTCTCTTAGAGTTTGGTCATGCTGAGAAACAGCTTTTGAAATAGTCACAGTGGGTTCATGGCTGGAGAACAGGGGCGGGTTTCTTTTGCTTTCTACAGGCCAGGACCCCATTTAGATAATTCTGTAAGTTTATGCCATTTTTAATAACAAGGGCATCAGTGATTTGCATCTATTTCAGGAATTGTGTCACTTAATTCAACAGGTAAGTATTTCAAGTGAATGTTTTTATGCAGTTATACAAAGTTTGTGAGGCTTACATCATTAGATTAGAAACACGTCACCTACAGCAAGAGCAGGAGTTGCAAGGAGCAGGCTGCGGGAAGGGCTGGTATGGACTTAGAGCTAAGAAAATGTCTGTGGAAAAGTGGAAGTGACTGTGGATATGTGTTTCTACACGGCTTTTTGTTTTTTAAAAAAATTTAGGGAATTTTATTAAGGAATCTATCACTCATCAGAATGTGAGCACTGAAAAAAAAAGAAAGAGGAAGAGAATGTAGGGAGTAAGGCTGTAGGAGTTTTTATGGGAACAGCAGCATGAAGGTACGATTCTTGTGGTCTTAGCTAGTTCTGTTTGTCTCCAGTCCTCACAGCTCTATCTCTTTCTTACAGGCTTCCCCCAGTCTGCTTGTTACTCTTTTCCTTTCCTACCTACCTGGCCTCGTATCACTTTCACTATAGTTTTCCCTGAAACTTTCCTCCAGATTGTGATACATTAAGGATTTTTTAAAAATTCATTTATTTTTACCTCTTTGTCATATGCTGAATAAAATATCCTCATCCTCATTAATTCAAATCTGACTTTAGAGGCAACTACCACTAGGCTGTCAAGTGCTAGTGAGCAAAATTTAAAAATTTGGCTGCCTAGGAATATGAGAAATACCAGCCCTTTTGGAGCTTGTACTTCCATAATCAGTTTCCAAACTGTTCGTTACCATTAGGAGAAAAATCAGTAAGAGGTTTTCTGTTGACTCAAATAGCAGGTCAGGCTTTGTGCAGGCGTATCTAAGTTAAGTTTAAATACAAATTTTTGTATTGTGAATGTTAATGTTGTTCCTTCAAAGACTGTAAATTAAATGTAAGGAGCTAGGCTAAACAGAAGTTAAACTTTTATTGAACTTGCCCACTCATTTCTCTCAGTGCTCCTCTTTCTTGACAGGCAGTAGCTTAAAACCATGTGGTTACTCTCCCCTTCTCTGTAGCAATTATCATTTTATCTTGAAAGTTTTGTGTATTAAATCCCTTTCCTTCTCTCTCATATTTCCTAAACGCAGAATGGCTCCAAACTACCTCAGACCTTGTTATGAACAGGTACAAGTTTCAGCTGAAGTTTTCAGACTTTATCATAGTCTGTGAGTGTTCTTTAAGTGGATGTATATGTAGTGAAATCAGCCTGGCAGTCCCTGATTGCATTTTGAGGAACGTTGTCTCGAGTGAGATACGCACCTGGGATGAGTTCACAGCCACACCCGTTCAGGCTCACGCTGGTACCTCTTCCAAGCATAACTTTTCAGGAGCCCAGCTTCTGGTGTGGGAAGTGCTTCAAATTTCTGGTCTCAGCTCCTTGAAGGAACATGATATTACCTGCACTGGACTACTTTTACTTCTCTTTTACTGTGACAACTGACAAAAAACTTGTGTCGTCAGACCGCCATTCCTGGCTGCTAGCAGGAGCTGTGCTAGGGCACTGGACTGTGCTCATCAGCACAACCCACACACGGCACGTTCTGATGCCCTTGGTAACACTTTATACTGCAACAAATACACATTGCCAACCATTTGGGCTAATCAGGTTTCGGGTAAAAGGATGGTTGCAGATTGTGCTGCAGTGATCCCATCAATAACTCTGGGAATTGTCTGGTTTTGTAGGTTATCCGTTGAACAACCCAGCAAACCTTGTTAGTACTGATGTTCTTCTCGCCAGCAGATGTGCACATCATCAAACAGGCATTTTGTAACATCCAATTTTCTATAAGCGTTTAGAAAAAGAAGCATCACAATTACATTCTTAGTAACAATGTGCGTATTTGTAATGAAAGTTATAGAATTATTCAACTGCTGCAAGCTATTCTGTGCATGCTCTAGCATTGTAGTAACAGTTTGTATTAACAGCTGATAAGCAGGGGGTTCTAGAGAGCAAAGAAGGATGGCTCTTGATTCTTTTTTAAGAGTTTCAAAGAGCAGAAAATCTTGCCAGAGTGGATGCAGGACCAGACAATGCTCAAAGAAAATTGTCAAGCAAAACTGTTGTGCTTTATATTTATTTCTTCGGGGATTTTTCTTTAAAGTATTTAACTTCACAAGAAAATATAGAATATATTTAAAATAGTGACAATTAGAAATGCACCTATTCAGGAATGAGAGAGGTGTGATCTGAGGAATAAAGTGATCTTTTGTGTTTAACTGCTTGTCTTGTCGTTTTGTTAAAATAATGGTAGAGCCCGTCTGTCTGGTGCTGCCCACGTTGCAGGTGTGAATAGAAGAGTTTTGGCAGAACTGGACTGATTTCCCAGCATTGCAAGGAAATGAATATCATCATAATTGATGTACTAACTCGTAATGACGTGGTTTTAATAACATAGAACATGCTGGTGATTTTCTCAGTTGCTTTTAGGCCAGTGGGCATTCAAGAAACTGCTGTGAATGTTGAAAAGAGCTGACAGAATGTGCTGCTATACTCTCTGGAAGAAGTATATGAATGAGTATTTCACAAAAAAAGGGGGCAAATATTTTGAGACTTGGGAATCCATTTTCAAAGGAACTAAAAAGGCTTCATTTTTCAGCAGTATTTAGCACTTGATTCCCTTTGGACTGCCAGGAAAGGTGGGAGCACCAAGTGTTTGATTCATGAATTTTAGGCCTCTATCTGCCTAGCTTATCAGCTTCACATATTGAACTGATGTATTTTTTTTTTTTAAGTCTTGCCTGGATTTCAGAACTTCATGCCCTAGAGCAGTGACTATTCTCCACTAACTACATGCCTCTATTGTGTAATCTTTTAAGCCATTGTAGGTGTGTCATGCCGTTCCTTTCGTAAGTACGTATAACCTTAGTTACCTAGGAGGTGGAGAGGACAGAAGATGGAAATACAATACCAAGATGTGAGATCAAGCTGAGGTACCACAGCAAACCATACAAGGCCATAATATAATTAGATCTAATTTCTTTTGTGTGTTGATTAGCCACACAACGGTTAATAAGTTTGACAGTTATTATTAGATTTTGAGGGTAAAAATGGGACCTTTACATGTCAGATCCTGCTGTTAATTTTTTAAAAATGGATGTGTGGATTTTGGACCATAATCTGCCCCTCACCTCAGTTACTAAATTGTGACACTTCTAACATGGGCATACTGATGTGAGGAAGCCTTACTGTTGAAATGGTGTTTGCCTAAACGAGTAAGCTGGAAAGTTGTATAATCCAGCCATCGAGAAGCAGCGTGTGCTGAAGCCATCTGCGTTCCCAGGCTATGTGTCCAAGTTAAAAAGAAGGTAAATGCTCTTTGCTCTATCTTGACAAATCGGAGGCCTCTTGAGGGCTTTGGGAAATTTCCATTGCAGCCCTCAGGCAAAATTTTGATTGTGTTCAAGATAACACAAATCATACCAAGTGTTGGATATATTATACTAGAACAAAAAAACACAGAGCATAGAGAGGAGAAAAAGGAAGTTGGATGACAGCAACACTAAGAAGAAACATTCTTTCTCCTTGCTCTGGTAAGGGTCTAGTTTATCTTTGTGCTTAGGCTTGTAAAATCATCATCAACAGGTAGGGATTGTGAAGAGAGCACAGGCTGCAGTGGAAACACAGCTGCCTTCTAAGTGATGGGCTCACTTGTTAATGATCAGTGGCAATTTAAGCTTAAAACTCTATAAGACATCCTTTCAGTATGCATTGGAAAGACCAGATACATACCAAATCACATCATTTTGTCTTCAGCATACAGAGCAAAATGCATCTACATAAGACATTTTTGTTACTTATTTTGTCGTTAATCCTCCATTAACTGCTGCTTAAATATCCTCGCAGGTTGTGCTAAGCAAATTAAATCTCCTGGAAAGCAGTCAGTGGTTGCCTTATAGCTCTAGGCTAAAAAGAAGTAATTGTATAAAGTCTTATTTTAGTCTCTGTATTTCTGTGTGCCCTGGTTTTGCGAGGTCAGAATCCTAGGCCTGCCGTGGTCGTCAGGCCATCAGTAGTTTGGAGTCAGCCAGGGCAGCTGACCCGAGCTGGCTACAGGTGTATCCCATCCCATAAATGTCATGCTCCGTATAAAGGGAGGAGGTTTGCTGAGGTCTCATGCTTGGGCTCTTGCTGACCTTGCTCATGAGAACGGCCTTCCAGATTATTGTGGCCACTGTGTATTCACTGGGCTAAGTATAACTTTGTTTACTTTATTGGTATTAATTGGGCTGTTTCATTAAATCCGTTTTTATTTCCGGGTCTTTTCTCTTTTTCTCCTGATTCCCCTTTTGTCTGGGGAGTGGTCTTCAGGTGATAAAGTAACTGCTGTAGTTTAGCCCCAGATACGGGCTAAATGTAAACACTGTGCTTTGCTATTGTGTGGGTTTTGTCTCCAAAACATCAGAAGAACCAAGGTGTATAGAAAACAGCATCTGCCATTTAATATGAGTGAATGGATCACATAAGCATCCCTTACTGCAGCTGAGTCATTGGAAAGTTGCGCGTCTAGTCTCTGCAGCACCAACTTTAGTCTCACTTATGAATGATTGTTCTTCGTGTTCTGTTTTTTAAGATGTTAGATAAGAAGGTTGGCACTGAAATTGTTAAGCTTTTTTTCTTGAAAACTGTATGACTCAGGGAGAAGCTGAAATATTCACAAACCTTTGCTCTGCTCAGCAACAAACCATCTGACTGCTGCACAGGTTCCTTTCTTGCTTGCAGAGAGGACACCGGCTGGTTGTTATTGATGTGTTTGTGGAAACACTGGCTTCTGTAGCTCTGTTTGATCAAACACCTTCCTGTGTTTTTTGAGTGTCAAGATTCACAGCATGTGTATAAGAGAGACAGCGGTATAGCTTAGCAGTGAAATATCACCATCTCTGGGATAAAATCAAATTGGCAAGAGGAGATATTATTACAATATGAAAGATATATTTGGTTTCCTACCATTTGAACAGTTATTTCCTTATGAGAGGACATTCTATATCCTATGACAGCTCATTGGACAGCTATAGGACAGCTTCTTGTAGCCTTTGGTAAGTGATACCATCTCCCTGGTCTGTATCCTCTCTCTGATGGTAGCCCATAGCAGAGTGAGATGCTGTGAAGAATTCATCAAAAGTTTTTTGCGAACCTAAATATAATATACCAACAAGATCGCTGGTTTGCCAGTGCTTATAGACTCCTTCAAGGCAACAAGTGTATTTGTGAGGTGATAATTTCCTCTACAAAAGCCATCCTGAATTTTCCCATTGTGTGTTCACTGAGGAGGAGACAGAAATGACCCGTGCTTCTGTGCACTGTGGAATTGCTTTTACATTTTCAGACCTGTCAGGTCATACATATGCTGAGACTTGCTTGAAACTTGTCCCCAGTTTCATTCATGGTCCTTCACTACTGCATGTAGTGTGGTCTTTAGAAGAGAGGAGCCACTGCTTGGGGCCTGCATGCGCGGGCCCCCCAGCCAAGGAAGCACAGCTGTTGAATAGCCAAGGGGTTAGGTCATTCCCATGGAGAGGTAACTGCTCTCCAGTGTACCTGGTCCCCTGTCTACCCTTAGCTACAGCCTCGTGCCTCAGTTATCCTCAAACTGTGGGACCTACTGCCCGGAGCTCACATGCAGGGCATAGCTGTGCTTATTTAGTATAAAGACTTCTTGCCTGTAGTATCACATACTTGCACGTGCCTCTGCACACCTGACATACACAAATGGCTACAAGCAAAGCAGCTGTGTTCATCCACATGCCTCACTAATGAGAGATCTCTGATTTGATTCACAGAATTTCTGAGTTTCGAAAATGAGGACTGTTGTGTTCTGAGGCAGTAAGCTTTGTTGCAGATTCCAGGACTGCTGCTTGAACACCATGTAAAAGTAAAAGTGATTCTAGCAACAGTTACTCCTAATTTCCCTTGCCTTGGAGACTGCATGAGACCAAGTCTGAGCTCTGTTCAGAGGTATTTATTTATAGCCATTTTGCAGCCTGATTTCACGGTTTCATTAGGCAAAACATGTATGAAGACATCACACACAAATGTACTTGAATATATCAATAAGGAGCATGGTAAGAGCATTAGAAATCTGCTGAAGGCTCCTTGTTGCAGTTCTACAATTCCATTCTGTTTAACAAGGCAATTTACTATCAATCCATCATTGCAGTGTATCAGGCTGATGACACTATAAGGATCTCAGAAGGTCTTGCTTTCTAACAGTCCAATGAACACATGTGATGTGTATTTTAAGAAATTAATGTGGTAAAATAGATGTATTTCTGAAAGGTTTTCTTTACGCTGCATGCTCTGTGCTAGACCCCTACATAAATATCCTCATTGTTTTAATTCAGACATGACATTATCACATTCTGTTATCAACTGCTGAGTGAAAAGATGTTTTTGCTAAGGTGCTGCCATAGTGTAATTTTATTGCTACTTGAACTGTTCAGTATCGCATACTGGAGGTGACACTTTCTTTATAGACATATTTTTAAGCTAATAGTTTTACTATTAATAAACAGATAAATTAGTTTTTATTAATATAAAAGGATTATATGTCATGATGCTCTTCTAGCCATGCCCTAAGCGATATAGCATCAGTAGAAGTCTGCTGCCAATATGTAAGCTTACACTACAGTTGTATTTTGATTTCTCTGGCTATTAATGCTAATACCAGATGGGAACAGCTACCCTTGGAAGTGAATGGAAAGAAGAAAGGAATTACTTATGCTTTTGATGCTGTCATTGTATTGTCTAGGTTAAATTCTACCAGGAAGATAAAAAAAGCACTACCTTTGCAGTTTAGGTTGTTAGAAAAAATGTATTTTTTAGCAAAACCACAGGATGTAACAGTAGGATTATACAAATATTCCCAGTCAACAACTTTCTAGTTGATATGTGTACTCAACTCTTTCCTGTATGTTTAACGGTACTGCTTTCTTGTCCTGCTCCCAGCAGCTTTTATCCTCTTGGTGCTGTTGTAACTCCAGCATGGAGGGCTTTCTACTGGTGACAGTTCTGTTCTCTGACTCAAATTCAATCTACTGAAAGGGAAATGAAGCATGTCATTACCACACAAACTTTTTTTTTGTCCACGTTGTCATATAGGACTGGCGAAAGTGTTTGTTTTAATGGAAGGAAATACAGGTAGCCCTTGTCAAAAGTACCATTTCCCAAGAGCAAACCTGTAGAGGTATCTGGGCAGGGAACACTGAAAACAGGGTTGGTAATTTCAAAGTCTTAAAGTCTAACTGAGGAAAGTTTTTGCACAATTGTGGTTTATTATTAGCCCCTGTTGGCAGGGACTGGTGTCTGATGCTTCAATTGAAGGGTAGCATTCTGTAAAATATATATGGCCTGTTGAGTGCTCCTGGACAGAAGACAGAATCAGAAAGAATTCCAAAGAGATTTGGGTGGGGATGACAAAAGACTGACCTTCTGTAGCTTGAAACAGACTGCAAGCTCCAGTATTCTTTCTGCTTTTCTGGAATTGGGAGCAATAGCATAAGCATATGTACATTATCCTGCGTATTTTGAGATCTGAATTCCCCATTAAAAAGACCTTTATTTTTGCTTCCAACTAGACGAGGACCCGTGACTTACAGCAAGAAATCCTGTAATCTTCTGGCATTTGCCAGGTTCAGGTTTGACTGATGGTGTGTTAAAGTACTTTCGCTGTCTCTCGCACTTGCACATGATCTGTTTTGGTGATGAGCCAACATTTGGGGGTTCCAGTACATGACTAGAGTGGTTAAATATCTGCTTAAAGAGGATGCTGTTATTCCCTTTGTGTACTTGTTAATAGTGGCCATTTCAGAAACACGAGCTGCAAGTTTAGTAATACCCCAGGGAATTTTCTTTCTTGTTTTCCAAGCATTAACTATGAACAGCTCCCAGTGGTAGCCCTTTAAGGAAATATCTGTCCCAGTAACTTAAATGCCATGATTCCTAAGCTTAGCATTTTGGATATTCTCTCAGCAGGATAAGGAAAGAGGAAGGAGGCTTATTATTAATAGTCAGAAAATGATCCTTGGGCCAGACTTATGTATATGAAGGAACTCGTGAAAGGGCCCTGGCACTTCTCTTTAGGCTATCAAGATCCACCGTGAAGGAGATGCCCTTGTAATGGTTGCAAACTTTTTTACGTGTGTGAAGGAGATGAGACAGAAGGGAGCTGATGAAACATTAATATTCAGGGCTACATCAAACAACTGAGCTACAAGTAAGGTTGGTGTCTATAACGGTTTCTAAGATCAGGAGATAGTTTAGATCATCTGCTTTCCAAGGCTGCCAAATCCTGGCTCGCTATGTAGATAGTGGGAAGTAGGCTGAACACTGAAGCTGGTACATATTTTTTTATTATATATATTGAATATGATCACTAACTTTCTCCATTGATTGCAGTAGCAGGCAGGCCAAATCAACCACACTGTCATGGGCAAGACATAGCAGTAGGCATATAAATCTAAGATGCCATAGGAAGTGCCCCATGGCTGCAGTCCCACATCAAATATAGTGGTTGATTTTTATTCAGTTGAGATGTTCTGGTATTTTAGATATAGAAATTACACCATGTTTTCAACTAGTTTACAAGTTTGTATCAAGATAACTACAGTACAACCTCCATCACAAATGTCACTTGCAACACCTCCATTTTTAAGGAGTATTAAGGGTGACATAAGATGGCAGTTTCACTAGTGGTCTAACTGAAGACAATATTCTCTGATAGCTGCTATGCGAAGGTGTATTTCAGGTGTAGTTTGGAAGCATTGGCTGGTCCATTTTACGGCTAGGAAAAGAGTAACATATTCTGTTCCCCTGAAAATATTGTAGAATGTATCAGCTAACAGCTGTTGTGTAGATTTTACTTCTGAGAATGTGAAGTAGTAAATTGCTTTATAATTTTCTTCTTAAGTGAAAGTAAAATTGCCCATTGTTTATTGAGTGATTCTAATCTTAAGGCTGATGGGCAGATCACAGTCTTATTTTTCTCAAGATTAATGGTTTTCCTTACCTTCCTTTCTCTTTACCGTGTGTTTCCTTTCCCTTCAGAGCCAAATTACAAAAACATAGCAGATGCCGACAAATGAAAAGAACCCTTTATGCATCTTATTTATCATGGAAGTACTAAAATTTTAGCTTTTTAGCTCACTTAATCATTTTGGCAAGGTGACAATACGATATATCATCACCAGAGAGATGACACTAGACAGATGACAATACTAATCTTGCAGCAGCTTCTCAAGGGTGATTTTTTAATTGTAAAAATAGACATATATTGTACCAAGGTGAACACAACACACTTAGGAAAGCAGCAATTTGCTACTTTGTGCAGTTCAGTCTATCTCTAGGTCTTTATCAGTGTCGAATCAGAGTTTCTGCTAATCTCAGCTGCCTCAGATTTTGGTCTCTGGTAAAACTGGCAGGTTCTTCATGTCAGCCCCCACTTCTAAAGCTGTTGAGATGCTGACAGATAGGAAGTACACAGATGTTTGCTTAATGGTTATTTCCCCAGGAGCTCCTATCAGAGCTGTTGGCAGGGAAATAGGGGAATTACCTTGAAAATTGCTAACTCACCGAATGATAGACTGGTGCATTACAAAACAAATCTGACCAGTTTGCAAATGTGTGAACTGCCTCCAGAAAGAGCAGAAACTATTCCTAGCATAGATGTTGTCACCCATCTGTTGCTCTGTCAAACCAGTCATACTCCTGTTGGCAGGGACTGGTGTCTGATGCTTCAACTGAAAGGAAGTGTTCTGTAAAACTTACAGGACCAGTTGAGTGGTCCTGGACAGAAGATAGTCAGGAAGTAATTCCTAAGTGACTGAGGGGGAACAACAGTTTAATTTTATTTAAAGTGCATTTTCAGAAACAATGGTAATCATTACAGTATAAGATTTGGGCAAAGAGAAATTCTAATTATCCCTTCATGTGATGACTGATTGTCCTACAATATGAGGCCTGAGTACTCTTTTCTTCGTGATGCAAATACTGGTGGTCAGAAGGCCAGGCTGCAGGCTGGGGGAACTGAGGTGGCTACATCCCTGTGGATGCAATCGTGTTACAAGTGTCAGCTTGCAATATATTATGCTTCTCATTTTGCTGCATGGATTACTTGCTGTGCCCACATGTTGAGCTGCTTTTAACTCATGTGCAGACTCTGATCTTTCACTTTTTTTTCCTGGCATTAGCATTTTTTCTGCGACCTATGTAAGAAACAGCCCAAGCTGAGAATATCTAAGCCTTGCTGATGCCTGCCATATGTTGACTTAGTCTGAGATATATTTTTCTGGATTTCTCTGATATATTCCCCATCACAATCCCCATATGGTTATTGCTTTTTTGTGTATTCCAGTGGGAGTGTATCTTTTGCTTTTTCAAAGGTTTGCCACAGAGACTATCCTTGGAGGAATGTCATTGTGTGCCCGGTTCATCTAATTATCCTCCCTAGTTAGAGATGCATCAGGGGCTCTGCGTTAAATTGGAGAAGGCAAAGTGGAATATCTGTATACCAAAAGCTGTAGAAACACCAAAGAGTGAACAGAAGGCATTATATAGTGAACAGGAGGGTTCAGAGATGGGAGCTCTTGCAAGCAGGCAGCTTTGGCCTTCTACTACCTGCAGCTGACTATGCCTTCATTTCCATGGCAAAACCTGGGGAGTCACCATAAAGAGGCCGCCCCTCCCTCCTGAAGTGTTCCATTGCAGCAAATGTACAACACACTATATGCTTAAGGATCTTTGCTGAGCTATTACAGTAATGTAGTTCAACCCACGCAGCATGAAAATATGAGTTTCTTGATGACACTGCCAGGTCAAATCTGGCAGAAGATTTTTAGTAAAAGGAAAAAAACTCAAACAAAAGAACAAAACAAAGCAAGCCAGTAATTTAAAACATTGTTTATAATACACCACTTATCTTGCTGTCTTGCTTAACTTCTCCTAAAGATGGTGCCTTTTCACAGCATCATACTGGGTGAATGTCCATGCAGGTGATGTAGCGATTCTAGTAGGAGAGAGCAAATTCATTGGCTTGCTTAAGGCTGATCTTTCAGAGGACAACAGGAGGCAGCGAAGCCAGAGTCACACTGACAACAAATCATAAAACAGAGTCCAGACAGATGCAAATGGGGTAGGACTCTCTAGGACAGGAACAGTGCACTGTCCCTGTGCAATGGTTACCAGTGCTGGAGAAGACCCAATTTAGACCACAGCTGAAAAAAACAAATGGACAAAAACCCAAAAGAAAACCAACCAAAATCCCAACCAACCAAAGGAAAAAAAAACAACCAAACCAACAAAACCCCAAGTAGATGCTACTTTTTCCAGTTCCTAGTAGACATAACACAGCACGGTCTAGTACGTTTTATTGCATTAAATGTTTAGCATGTAGATAGTTTTTACTACTCTTAGCTGTAGCAGAAACAAGTTCTATATAATGTCTTATTACGATGGCATCAGCTGTTGGAAAGCAACACTGTTGAAGATGTCACTGTGATTTTGAGAGGCTACAGTGTACACATATCATCAACAAAGATTAATTAATGGTAACAAACAATGTGAGACACTTATTTCCTCAACTGCCTTCAGATTCTCTTCCCCATGGCTTTGAAACAGAAAATACATAAACAACTGTCATGTTCTGCCCCTCAACCCCCAAATGCACTCTTCTTCCTTTCTCCCTCCTCCTGTTAGTCAAAATCAGGCTGATGGTGGGTTCCCAGAGGCTGTAAATGAGGGAGAGATATAGTTTAAGGTCTGTTGCATATGCTGTAATTATAGTTATTGCCTATACTCTACTAGTACTTCACACCTCTAAAGTGTCAGATGTACAGTAGCATTAAGAAAACAAAAACAGGAATAGTAGAGTAATAAAAAGAATTTTTTAAAACTTCAGGTTTTTTCTGACAATAATCAATTGATTACAGATATTGATTGTACAACTACTACTGTATAAGCCTGTCTAACTCTTCCCCTGCTTTTCTGGATAACTAAGGTTACAGCTGTATGCATATGCGCATATGTATGAAAAAATGCAGATGCACATGCATGTGGGAGCTTTCTTTGGTCCAGCTCTGCAGTTCTCAGCTAACAGGCAAACACAGATCAAAGCTTTAACAAAGTAGCTAAAGCAAGCAAAGACGGTGTATTATATTTACCCACGGTTTCTACTCTTCCAATTCTGCCTTGCACAAATCACAGTGTTTGGCAATGGTCTTGCGCAGTCCGAACCGCTGTAAATCCTGGAGTTCTGTGTTAAAGTTGCACAGCAGGTGCCAGTGTATTACACCCTAAATCACAGAGTTTTACCAAAGAAGTTGCAATATCAGCTGCTTTCCTGCATTGTGTGTATTTATGGGGAGTGTTCATCAGTGATAGATAAGGTCAGTTTGTGCTGCTGTTGTCACTGCCCAGAGACTGAGAATGCAGTGATTTCTCAGAAATTCTTTTTGCTCCTCGCTGTCCCATGTCATCTAGAAAATGAACTCTGGCAAAAGCAATCAATAGAGTGGCACAGCCAATGCAGATTCTAGGCACATTTGAGAGAGCCTTTTGATCTCATAACGGCACAGTTGTCTGGTTTACTCTATCTACTCTTAATGAAAACTGTCGTGGAATTTTCTGCCTGGGCACTCAGGTACCATAGGAATGAGCACTGCCTGTGCCTGACTAGGTTATATAGGCATAGTGAGGAAAGGGTGTAACGTTAAACTCTATGGCCAAATCAACTTTAGTTTCTATAATGTAGTAATTACAGAAACTGTTTGGAATAAAACCCCATGTAAAATCAGAAGGAAGTATCAGTGTCCCAGCAATGGCAAAATTAGGTGATTGAAAAATAATCAATAGAACATGTATGGCTTGAAGGCAACCTCTTTTGCAAATAGCTAGTATTTTCACAAGACAAAAGAATCCTTAAATATCCAAAGAATTCTATAAAAAGCCTCCTGAGCTAATGACTTCAGTCCTTAAGTCATGTCTGTGGTGAAACCCTCTTCCGATCAGTTAGCTGGGTGGAAAGGTTTGTCTTTACTTATATGGTTGACAGCCTACTAGCAGATCCATATAACTAAAATACTGTAAAAACATGGTGCTTACGGTCTTCTCTCACAGTTCGCACACCTGTAATTATTAATTCCAAGTCTAACCTAGAATCCTTGGTATAAGAAATCTGGTAGAGATGTACATTAATGGAGGTCTGCGAAATTCAGAATCATTGCCATGTTATGTTTTCCTCTTTTGTACATGCTTTTTAAGTCACCTCAATGTATTCTGAACACTTCTAGAGTGCAAAATACATTACAGGATTTCCGTCTCAAGGAACTTGAAACCTAATTTCAAACACAAAATGATAGGTAAGGTAGCAAAACAATAGACAGGCCTGTGACAAAGCACTTAAGTTGGCGCAAGCAAATGAAAAAGTTTTTATATACCAGAGACTGGATTATGATTTGAAAATGGAAACCGTAGAACAATGGTCTCTCCCAGTAGAAAACGTGGTATCCTGTTTTCATTGCGGTTTTAAATCTAGAGAAAGCATCTAGTATATTGCATCCTGGGATGGCCTTTACTCAAGATTTGCTGCAACTATCTGACAACATAAGAAACTTAACTTGAAGTGATGGTGGATTTTTTCAGTCACACACAGAGGCAAAAGAGATTATAACAGCTGTCTTTCATACTTTACTATTGTACCTCTGTGTTTCAATTACTGATTTTCTCTAAATTTCCCTTTAGCAGGATTTAGATTACCAAACAAGATTTATGGCTTCACTAAGGAAAAAATATCAAGACATTTACAAAAGCCTGTGTATTTATACTGATGCTCAGCTTGGTGTGCTTCCTCTAAACAGCACAACTAAATTCAGTCTGGGATGTCAGATTTACAATTTATGCAGGTGGGAAGGAACTTCTATCTATGTTAAGAGAAAAAACTGCTAAGAGACGGAGGAGAAACCAACAAGTGGAACACGGTATCTTAGATGAATGAATTCTAAGCTCTGCGCTTTTTTGTCTCCTCCTTACTGGTCCTTGCTCCTGCTCTTTTGGGAAACCATTTTATGACATGTATTTGGTGCAAGTGCCCCTTTGGCACTACTGTGGGTCAGGAAAGTGGCTATCCCACGACAAAACCAGCAAGGATCTATATGGTATCTCAGCTTGGTGACAAACTCTTTTACCATGAACAGAGTTGGTAAAACATACTCAATAAACTTAGCTGAAAGGCTGTCAGGGCTGACAATCACTCAATTCAGAAGCCTTGGACTTTGTGAGAATCATTGTGCTTGAGCAAGTGCACTAATTCATGATTAAAGGAAATGAGGAGGCTCAGCATTTGAAGAGAGTGGAGGGAAACGGCTGGCATGATTAACATCTGGTAAAAATATAAACTTGAAATAATTGCACTGTTCTCCACTTTAATGGCCTCTTTCTAATCATGCTGTACTCTTCTTTGATGACAGGAAGAGAAGAGGCTAACTAATCCACCAGCTAGCCTGAGATCTGTAGGAATTAATTTCGTGGACTCAGATCAAGAGAAAGCGCTCTCTAATGGCTGTAGCAGGGAAACAGCAAACAACCATTCCTCACTGCAATGTCAGGTCAATCCACAGCTGTAGGACAGTTCAAATTCTCTGTAGGATACAAGCTCAAAAGTGGTAAAGCTGTGCCTCAACTGATAGATTCAAGAGCGAAACTCAAAAAAACCCTGTATTTCTGACTACTAAACTGGTCCCTTCTGTCAGGGAGAGGATCTTGTGTGACCGTAATCTGACTGCAGATGGAAAGTTACAGGCTTACATTTTATTGATGTAAATTTTATTTGCTAAAACATAGTTTTAATTTTAAACACCCACCCCTGAAATGCCCTGTTTGGTGAATCTGTGTACATACCTCTGCATTCAAATGGGCTTCTCAGCCTGTCAGATGCTACAGGTAGGACAGTGATTTGGCTAGGGAGATCTGTCAAGGGTTAGGACAAATGACAGATCCTCTCTATTAAATCCTCCCCTTTCCCAGAAGAGTGAGAGAACAACCCCTCACCCCCCCTTATTCATCACTGCCCCCACTGATGCTGTGGAGCGGGCACTGGGGAAGTCCCAGATGGGACTCAGGGGCGGATGGGAACTGGATTCTGGAACTGGATTAAAAAACACATGAAGATTGAAGGCAGAATGGTCCTCCTCAGACACCAGCTATTAAAGAAGAGAGGTTGATCCTTGTGAACCCTCAGATTTGTACTGAATCACTTGTTGGTCAGCTTAGGGTCACTCATCCTGGCCGCTCCTCCCCACAAGTGTGGCCTTTTATTTTTTGCACCCCCTGATGTGGCACACAAGATTTAGCAGTGACCTTGGTCTGCACACCAATACTTGGTAGTAACTAATCACTTCTAGAAGCAGACACTGTTTGTGAAAATATGCCATTAACTTCAGAAATTGCCGTTAGAAGAAACTGAGCTGAAGAGTAGAACCATTGAACAGAATTAGTTCTGTTCTAGCTCAAACCAGGACAACATTTCATTCTCCTATGATTATTAATCAGCTAATAACCACCTCAAAACTTCCTATAAGCCTCAGCAAACCATGGAGTTGACCTTAGCTCTCAAGTGGGACTTTTGAATAAACATGACTGTGCCCTCCTCACGACTTGCCCAGGAAGTTATGACAATACTGGAGAATGATATACAGAAAGAGGAGGCAGCACAGAGGATAGTCAAATTGAAGCATAACACGCAAAATCCCATTCTGTATTCAAACATTATGGCTGGCACCAAGGTATAGTTTTCTACTCTAAAGGTGGAAGGCTTTTCATGAAAAGCATAGCAAGTGAAAAACCCTGCAGGACTGAGAAGAACAGGAGTTTCTAATCCACAGAGGAGAGAAGCTGGAAAGAAAGAGGAAATTAAAGTTTAGAGGGGCAAAAGTGAGGAAGAACAGGAGGGGAAAAAAAACAGATGTGGAGAACTAGAATAAATAAAAAGGGCAGCAGAGATCCTTAAGAAAGATGGAAGAGGCATTAAAAAGGAAAACAGCCAATAGAATTTCCCTGAAGACAACTGAGTCATTTTCTGATTCTTTCAAAAAGTGGAACCACAAAACGCAAGGTTTCTCAGAATCTCAGATTTTTGTATCTCAGCCAAAATAAAGAGAAAACTGAGAGGTTGTGGCTAAAAAAAAAAAAATAAAAGCAGTCACAGGAAGCCAAAAATCCCAAAGGAGCTTAGTTTTGGAGAAACTGAAGTGAAACAAAATGTGCATGCAAGTATGCTTTCTATTAAATTAGTTTGAAGTAAGTCACGCACACAAATGAGGCAAAAAGGACAGCCAAGGACTTGGGAGCAGAGCTAGAAGCGGAGAAATAGTAGCCATAATCAGCTAGTTTAAAAACTTTACCATTATTTCCCTCCAAAGAGTTGTTTTTCCTGAACATGAAAAGCTCAAAGCATATAAAATGTATTACAAACTACAGTTAATTAATTTAGCACCCCGCTAGAGAAACCAGTCTATTTTTGCTTATGTCAGGTGGCCTCTCCAGTAGCATTCTCAGTCTTGGCACTCTGCCTGGTCATTCCCTAGCTTCTTTGAAATGTAAGACAGCTGTTAGTCCAGGTTGAATCTATCTGTCTTATCTGCGTGTAAGTAAAGCATCAGAGGCAACAAATAAGCCAAGAATGAAGCTGCTTGTTAAAGTCATATCTGGACAGTATTTCATCTTTAGAATCTCTTGCAAAATGCATTCAACTAGGAATGGAAATGTGTGTACTGAGCTGCTGCAGTTGCACTGTTTGGCAAATTTGCAAATCTCAGCTGCCATACTTGTTCTTCCCATGTACATAGGTACTATCGGATAAGAGATGGGAGAGAGATCCTATAGTAAAATCTCCATTATCAAAGGTAACAGGAAAACTTCTGAGATGAGAAGCCTACACAAGTACTACTGGGTGCACCTGAGACTACAGTCTTAACATACTCAATGTCTGTGTCCAGGGCAGGTCTGAGGTCAGTCAAGCTTATTATCCAGCCATATCAGAGCTAGGTTGGCTCTTGCAGTCACGCTAGCATTGACCAATCTTCCAGAGAGAGGATTCGTTAATCCAGAGCAGTGCTAGCCCGGATCTAGGTCTGCAGCTACATCATTGCTTGAATGAACAAGCCGTGGAACAAGGAGCATGGAGCTGCAGGTACAGAGGCCATGACCGTGCAGCATTAACTTAGATCCAGCTTGCACAGAGCTGCTGTGCGCAGCTTTACTCCGTCTTCTTGTGGCTCTAGAATTTGTCCCTTCACGCTACTCCTGACAGCCCACCTGGTCCTGCCAGTGTGGCACAGGCACTGGGATACTCTGAATCTGAAGTTTAGAGTTGGGGCTCCATGTAACACAGAACAGCTCTGTGATTTCCAAGCCTGTGAGTGGTATGTCCATGTTCTCCATTGCTGCACCTAAGCTATATATAAAGTGTATCATAGCCAATTATCTCTGCAGCCACACTAGAGGTAAACCACAATTTGAATAATCCATTCCCAGAAAACAGAGAGGTGATGGTACAGTAATGTCCATGGCATTAATTTCTGCAAATAACAGTTCTGCAAGGCTAGCATGACTATGAAATGGAGGTGCAGGAGAAGAAGATGGATTGCAAAGTTGTCTTGAGCTGAGCACGGAAAAGTGCTTGTCTTCTACACTATCATGGTAAATCAGGTAGGTGACATTTTCAGCAGAAAAATAGGATGAGCTTCTTAAATCAACTGAAATGTATATGCAGAAGGAGAGGCAGTGAAATGAAAAAACCTTGAAGGGAATCCTGGGTACTCAAATATTTAGAGAGAACCAAAGCAGGTTTCATTTGCCTTCTGGATACTTTCACCTCCCTGGGAGAACACAGAAAACTGCGGGGGACAGCAGTAATCTGAAATATTCCCCTTCTTGGCTAATGAGGGAGGAAGGAAAATTCCATTTAAATGAATATGTGACCAATGAATAAAATCAGCTCCCTTGTAATTCTAAAGACTTTGAAGGATAGCTGTATTTTCACTACAACAGCACTAATAGACTATCCTGATTCTCCACTGGGTAAAGGAACCTGAATACCAGCATCCCTTCCCCCCAGAATGACTTGATTTTTTCATCCCTTTGATACACCCTAGAGAAAGGACCCAAAGAAGATTTTAGTGGATGATGAGTTAAAACAAGTAGCTCTCAGATAAAGCAAAAAATTCAAAATATTATGGATTTCAATTTCTAGATCTTCTTGGAAAAATACAGAAGCTGGAGTTAAAAGGGTGTGTGTGGGAGGGGGTCCCTAAAAAAGGACTATTCTGTTTTCTCAGCACTTGAATGTAGAGTATGATTTTCTTGCCTTCTTTGGACTCAGGATGAACTAGTGCAAAAGACTTTCAGATATTCAACTTCAGGCACTTCAGTCCAACATTACAGTTGCGGAAAAAATCAAAAGCAGCCTCCTTCTCCAATGCCTGTTCAATCCTGGGAACACGAAAAGCCGCTTTATTTTACCCTTTAAGGAATATCCAAAATTATAATGCCCAGAGTGATGAAGCAGGGACCAGACATAACAGGCATGGGGCCTCATCTAGAAGGCACCAAGGATAGATACCTAGCCCACAGAAATAGCTTTGGGTTCAGCACTGAGCACTGAAGTCATAAATTCATTAAAATATTGTGGTTGTGATGGTGTCTGTAATATTTTAAAAAATAAACAGTTATAGCAGTTGTCTAGAAACCTGGATAACCAAGCTCTAGCTTCTCCATCTAAAGGACCCTCACAGTTACCTTCCAGGAGGGTGCTATAAGATGACATAAAGAAAGCTGGAGGAAGAAGGCACCCTTCTCTGGCCAGTTAAAGCTCGAATGCTGAACAGCTAATAACGTAAGCAGCAATTAAGCAAGAGGGACACCTTTTTTAAATAAAAGTGATCATTGCATGCCCAATGATGGGATTTTATACATCCTCTGATTTATCTGATGGTGGCAAGTGCCAGTGTGTGGCCAACACCATTAAGTTGAACAGGTACACTGTTCTGGAGCTCAGTGAGAAAGGTGGGAGCTGAGCTGTCATGAACCAGTCTGCTCTGATGCAGCAATTCCATGTTTCTAAGGTGTCTTCTTCAAGCAATACTCCGTGAGTCATAGCCTTTCACTCTGTCTCAGTTTCCTTATATTTAAAAATGAAAAGAATGGCTCCAGCCTATCTCACGGGAGTTTCTGAGGCTAAATTAGCAATTATGAACTGCTAGAAGATCTCAGGAGAACTGGCAGAGCATAGTATTATAATCCATTTTCTGCTGTCTTAAATACTGGATTTGGGTAATTCAGTGTGTGTATGTTCTGTTGGCCTGCTCCAGAGACACAAAAGAGAGAAGAGCAAGTCAGACACAGATTTGGAAATTCTTCTGTCTTGCTGTATAATGAAGGGTAAAGGCACATTGATTCTTTTGACACATTCTTCTGGTTCCCAAATGCTAACACAGCTCTGGGTCAGAGATTAGGATTTTGATTGATACCTCTGTGCCAGGACTTCCCTCCCATGAAGAATCAATTGTTTTACTTAATGTGAAGCAATAAACAATATGAGCCCAACATTTCACCTTTGTGGTTAAGGATTTGGAAAGAATGCTAATAGAAAAGTCCTTGTTAAAAGTCGCCAGCCTCAGTGAATACCCATTTGCTCTGTTATGTTTGCAATGAGAAAAATACGGTTCAGGAACTGGTAGAAAAGTTTTGCACCCTGGAGGGTGCAAAAGCCAAGTGTGCTCTGAGGGCTGGGAGGAGTGGACCAGAGATATCAGTGGCAAGAATCTTGTTAATCAGTTTCTACTTCATCTTGCTGCCAAGGCTGCTGGAGAACTCAGGTTTTCTGCAGAGGTCAGCTAAAGAAGTTATTTTCCTTTTCTGAGTAAGAGTGACGGGAGGGAGTCACTGATCATCCCTCTGGGGTAGCCAGCTGCCTTCACAGCAAGGTCCTGTGCACTGAGATCATGGCCAGGCTTGGTCAGCATGAAACAGGTTTCCAGTCACCGAGGTTAGGAAGTACAGTAAGCAACAGGCTAATTGTGTTTCTTTACTAAGAAAAGCACCATGTACCCAGTCCTACAGCAGTTCTCTCTCCAGCCCACCTGGAAGCTTCAGCCCCTTATAAAAACTCTGGAAAAGCAAATCTCACCTTGGCCACCACCTCATGTGACCGTGACACTGATACAGATGTAGACTAGGTTATCCATCTGCAGCTTCTCTGCATATTCCCCTTTTTCCCATATCCTCCTCAAGCACCTTCCTCAGAGTGAAACAGTCCTATTCTACCTCCTCAAGCACACAGCCCTCATTGTCAGTCAGCTTATGGACAGCAAGGAGGGCCTTCATACATGTCAGCCCTTCACATCAACATTACTGTGCCTTCTTCACATTCCCAAGTCACCCTGGGTTTTAATGAGCCATATTTAAGTAACTTGCCAGCATCAAAATCCCTGTTATTATTTCAGCTGTGCCTCTGAGATAAGGCAGGTGGTAAACAGATCCAGCTGGACAGCAGATTTGCCTGCAAAATGTGTGCTTGTTCTTTTGGAAATTTTAGAGAGCACTTGCTTGACTTGCCCTTTAGAAAAGCTTTGTTCTATTAGAGCTTCTTATTTCCTGCCCACAGCTTCATGTTGTCTACTGGAAGCACCTGACAAAAGCATCACATTCACTTTTTCCATAAAGAAAATGCTTGATGTTTGGCTTGTCCTTTATGCTGATCTGTGGCATGTACCTGTACAAGCGGGTTTTTTTGGGTACAGAGAAAAGTGACAGTATGCCCAGCCTGCCATTGTCAATCTACCCCAGCTATCTGCAACGAATTATTTACCCACCGAGTTTGAATTTTTTCTCTGAACGGATAATAGTTTCTATAAGTGGATCTCACACCCAGAGCGACTCCCTGAGTATATTCTGTGAAGAAATCTCAGCAGAGGGACTGTACTTATTGCCATCACTGTTTGGTGTTGTAATGTCTGCTATCTAAAATCAGATTGATGTGGGCTTGTTCCATGAGGTTATATAGCTGTTGGAAAATAGCTAGTATCGAGTATAATCAGCTCTCACAAACTAATCATTAGCAAATAGTATAAGCATGATTTAACTATCCCCCCCAAGTGCAGAATGCTCTTCGTTCCTCAGATGTGTAAGTCAGGTCAAAGCAGCCACATTCCCTGCCAGCTGCCATCTGTCAGATGGTTTTGTAATGTGGAATTTTGAAAACAATTATTTTTTTGCACTTGCCTTTGAAAAAGGCCATTCTGTAGCAAGAGATGAGAGGCATTGATCTAATTCCTTATTAGCAGGCCTTGCATGGTAGAATGACCTTTGTGAGTGATTACACCCCAATGCCACTCAGTGGAGATTAAGATGCTCCTGCCAGCTTCTTCACTAATGCAGTTCCCGACATGGTGGGAGGCTCGAGGTGGGGGTGTTTCCAAAGCTACTTTTCCTAGTGTGAGGGCAATGCCTTTAAAAATACACTTTATCATTATGCTTGTAATTCTCTTGTTGGGAAAGGTGTCGTAAGCAGTAGGAGATTTTGTTTTCTTATCCAGTCTCTAACTAGACTGAATTCTTGGCAAATAAAGGCTTCCAACTCGGATATTTGGATGGAGATTTCTGAAAGAAGGGACTGCTTGTAAATAGAGTCTCTCATTTTTCTGCTGTTGTGAAGTATTTTGAATGTTTCATGTGCATTTCAAACATTTTCTGTTCTTGTTCTCTATTTAGCAGTGTTGCACTCATAACTCTCTGCAGAGTATTAATAATAGTTATCAGATCCGACAATATTGCAATATGTAGTTAGAAAAGGTTTGGGAGTGCTCCTCTTCTGTACATGGAGCTTAACCCCAGCAAGCAGGATATCTAAAACACAGCAAAGCCTGCTGTTCACCTAATAACTGCAGTGTGCAAGAGTATCCCAGAAATCCTTATAGGTACGAGTCCAGGAATAATATCAACTCCGGGTGGTTCAAGAATAAATTCATAAGGATATCACTGTAAAGATTTAGGCTGCTTCAGGGGACAGTTTATTGGGTTTCACCTCTGCATCTTACCACAGAAGTCTTGAGCAGTGAGGTCTTTCTTCTCCCTCACCCCGCTGTTCACCAGGTCCTGCTGTGGTGGGATGAGTTGGCATTAGAGGCTGGTTTATCACCTGGGGTTTCCACTGAGCCAGCAAATACAAACCTCAGGAGCCAGCAGTAGTCTGTTCCTCAGGAACACCTGTATTTGAAAAATGAATGAGTTTTAGATAAAAGAGAGGATGTTAGTTACCTCTTCTAAGTAAATTATTTAAACTTGCAACCTTTTTCTATCTTTTCCATATGAAAAATTAATGTACCACAGGCCGTTTTGCATTTTCATGGTAAACCAAATCTTTTTAAAGCTTTTTCCCTCTTAAAGAAAAGGGCTTTCCACAGCCAGTGTCAGAAATTTTAGCCATCAGTCCTCAGCTCCCCACCCCCAAGAGGGCAACTATGTTAATGAACATCTAAGTATTAATATAACAGGGCAGGCCCAGAGCACCATGTGCTACTGAGAAAGAAAAGCTGAGCCAAAATTGCTGCTCTTAACATTTGTGAAGAATGAAATGAGTTGTTTTTTTTTTCTGCGTGCTACATGGATCTTGCACGGATCTTAGACTGATGCTTGACAAAAATCACAGTCAAAATCTTCAACCTGGGTGGGTAAACATGGCTTTTATTTTCAAATTGATGCACTACCTGAACAAAGCCACCCTAATTTTCAGCAGTGCTGAGCAAATGCCCCTCTGATTCATTTCACCAGCAGTTCAGAAAACTCAGCACCTCTGAAAATCAAATAACGCTTAAATTTACAGCTCCTCTATTTGAAAGTATCTCCCTCAGTCTCCATCTATTTAAATGGAGAAACTCGAAGCCAAGGGCACACTGTGATCTGGGCAGTTAATAATGTTTTTGGCGATGTAACAAATCAATGAAATGCTTGGGAATAATGGCATCAACTCGGATTTAACAGTTTCACGACAGTGTCACTTTCCAACAAATGGATGTTGGGCTTTTTTCCCGTGTACTTCTGTATGTATCAGTTGTGGCAGGTCACACTCGTGTCCCTCCCTCCACCCTCATCTTCACTTTAATTCTTCTTATGAAGAAGCAGCAGCCTAGGCACGTTACTTACTGCCCATTCCATAAAGGTTTAGAAATCCCGCACAGCATGTCCGCCTTGCTGGGCACATAGCATTAGGGAAAGGGGAGTGTGGCCCTTCTCACCCTAGGGGAAGGGAGAGGAAGAATAGGTACAGTTCCAGGTCTCCCTGAACTGGCTTCAGTCGTTACTGAACAATGCCACAGATCTTTAGTGAAACTGAAACAGCAGACTGTCTGATTGCTCAAGGACAGTTGCACAGAGCTCATCATTGAGAGTCGGATCTGATTCTCCTGCAATTAGCATCTGACTACTTCCATGCAAAACATTAATATTTTTAGCCCTGGAAGTGCCTGTGTCTGTGTTTGGAGTCTTACTGCATCCGCCCCGAGCAGCGGGAACTTTCCCTTCCATGTCCTCTGTGCTGGGTGGGAGCAAAGCTGTCGTGTTTGCTCTTCTATGAGACTGCTCTCTTGGGCTTTCCCACATCTTTATGGTCCCATCTTTCAGGGCCTTCTGCTTCTTCTCGTTACTTATTTATTGCTTTTAGCTGCTTATTTGGCTGACGGTGCACTTTCTGTCCTTGTACACCTTGTCCCCTCCGATGCGCCTCATACATTTTAAAGACAATTTTATTAAAAACTAAAAGCAGGTGAGTTAAATAACAGTTTGTCTGGCCAAGACCTCCAAGGAAGATTTAGATGAGCTACAGTATGAGCTTCCTGCTGTTATGGAAGCGGAGGCAATATTTGGTTTTGCTTCTTTCACATAATTTGTTGCAGAGGATCCCAAGCAACTGCTGCCGAACTGCTGGGCAAGCAAAGAGTGAACGGAAAGCGACCTACAAACTACTTAATGCTTTCTGATCTCCACATACCCAGCCAGATGGGTAACAGTAACGCATTAAAGTTGACATTGTGAGCTTAATGCAGTCTTGAATTTAAGGGTTTACTGTTTCGTTCTAGGATCCCTAGGGAAATACAGCTGAAGGAACTGATTGGGACTTTTTCGGTACTGGATTAAATTTAGGTAAAAAACTGCTATGAAAAGTCTTTTGCCCCGTGGGGATGGATGATCTATAATGGCTATCTATTTCTTTCCTTGGTATTAATAATATGAAGTGTATATTGAGCATCGCTTTGTGAGAAACCCTTTGATACCTTTGTTAAACATTGTCCTTTGCTACAGCTTTATCTCTAGCAACAAATCTGGTGTGTTTGGTACAGACAGAATAAACGACAAAACCAACTTATTCTATTGAAGGCGACCATTCAAATTCAAAAGGAGATTTCTTTTCACAAGAAAGGCGGTTTATCTGTCCCAGGGAGAAGTCTCTTTAGCTGATCAGATAGCGCCATGAAAGCCCTAACACTGCAGTACTCCTTGGAAGACCGCCATAAGGGGAGGGCCGGGCAGAGCAAAGGGGATCCCCGGCGAGGCGACCTCCCGACCTTCAGCTCAGCGCTTCTTGCAGGTTCACAGCGGAGCTGGGCTCTGCCCAGCAATGCTGCTGCCACCGGAGGGGTGCTGCCCACAGCAACCCTGCTCCTGACAGCGCTGACCCTCCATCAGGCCAGGCCGCGCCGCGCCACGCCATGCTGAGCGTCCGGAGCGGCGCTCCCTCCTCTGGACTCCAAACGAGGGCTCTGGCCCCTCTCCCGCAGCGCTTCCAAACTTGGCCCCGGCTCCAGGCCCTGCACCCCGATCACTTCTGATGCACGGAAACAAGCTCAGAAACTCGCAGAGAGTTTATGAGGAGGTATGTTTATTCACCGACGGGTGCACAGGGGCTATTGCCTCCCAAAGCGTGCACACTGGCATAGCTCCGCATCGTGTTTATAATCAGTAAATCAATACATATTCATTAGATTGCCCAATACGCCTAGACACATACATCATCTATCCCCGCTTCATATGGTAATTAGGTCTCCTCCCCCTTGCACCTGCGCAGTGTGTTGTGGTGGTGGTCTTCTGGTGGTCGACCCTCCATCTTGTGTTGAAGTAAACACTCTTCCTCCGTCTTGCACTTTTCACCCTCTGGTTTTGCGCAGACTCTCTGGGGCTCTGGCCTACCTCCAGTCCACGCAGAACAGGTGCAATGATCTAACTCAATAGTTACTGTGATTAAAGTTTGCAGTGCTTTGCCTGGCTAAACTAGCTAAGTAGCATTACAGTTAATTTTTAACAGGCTTAGGGCTACATGTCCCCCCTTTACTTCCACCTCCCCCGGCAGCCGCCCGAAGGCCGCCGGCCCCTCAGCGGGGCTTCGCCAACCCCCGAGCGCGCCTCGAGGCAGCTCCAACGGCCGTTTAACGGTCGCCCCGACGGCCGGAGCCGCGCCCGCCAGGCGGCAGGGCGGGGGCTGCACACCCAGGGGCCGCAGCTGAGGCGGCCCCGGCAGAGGGAGCCGGAGACCGGCTGAGGGAAGGCGGGGCCGCCGGCCTGAGGAGTTGGCGGTGCCGGAGCCCCGCTTTTCCCTTGGTTTAATTCTGTTGGTGAAACGAGCGACTCTACATTATTTTTTTGAGCCGAAGCAGCTGCCCCGCGGCAGCGGCAGGCCGGCAGGCCGCAGTCGGTCGCTGCCACTGCTGTGCCCCGCTGCTTAACGCCCCGTCCCTGCCAGCGCTGTCCCAACCGAATAGCCGCACCCTTTCTGCACTGGGCAGAGGCAAGACCTACAAGTGAGGTGTAATCGGTTAATGTCACGCTGTAAAGGAAGGTGGCTCATCCCCAGCTCGCTGCCGGGCCTGGCCGTGCTGCCGGAGCCGCAGCTGTCGGGTGAGGAGCTGTTTAATATGCTGGAGGTGTCCTCCTCCTGCTGCTGGCTGCACTTTGAGTAATCAATCAGGCTGCTTCGGAGCTACAGCTTACGATCTGCAATTTGTATAATTTGATTTGACAGTAATTCCATCGTTGTTATGTTTATTTACAAGAGATGCCCCGTGATTTGTTCTCTTTTTTTTTTTTTTTTTTAAAATCTGTTTTTTTCCTAGCTTTTCCCATCATGGTTTAATAATTTCTCATCTCGTTCTTGGGGGCTGCCATGCATCATGGCTCCCAAGGTGGCATTCGCTTCTTTGTGCTATGCTCCAGGGAAGAATGTGGGTCTGTACAAGACCTGCCTCACCCTTGCGTAGGTAAAACTACTATAGTCTTCCCTGAAATATCTTATTTTATTCTAATATTACAGGTGTTTTCTGCTTTTCATCAGTTTACTTTTGTACCCTTCCCCCCCCACCCCCCTTTTTTTGTTTAAAAAACCTCAGCTTGCTGTGTTTACCTTCAGACACTTGTTAGTTTTGAGGAAGGCAAGTAAGTGCAGCTTCATTGTGTCAGTTTCTAAGAGCTAAACACCAGAAACAATTCAGCACAATGAAGTGTGACACTTTTAATGCCAGAATGCTTTCTTTTTTTATCACCTGTCTCAGGATTTTTATCTGAAACCTGTAGCAAATCCCACTCACACTCATCAAATGAGGTATAAGAGAAGCTGGGTGTATTAAAATGACTTCCAAAATAGTGTTTTGAACACAGGACAGTAGGAAAACCTGAGTGGAAGGGTTCATTGTCCATCCTGTCCCTCTTTTGAGTTCAAGTATTTAATTTGGGAACACTTGGGATATTGTCTGGAGTTCTATACTGAGCAGATGTGCCTACAAAAAGAAGAGAGCTTTTATTTTTCCTTAATGTATCCTCATTGTGGCAGAAGATATGAAGGTGTCATCTTGGTATATAACACCTTGTCAGAGAAACTGTGCAGAAAGTGAGAGATTGTTTTCTTTCCAAACTCACAACTTTCAAAGTCCCATCTCTCTCTACTCCCAGACATACTCTAAGCCTGTATCTTACTGGGAGAGAGGCAGAGTACTTGTTAGCTGTGTCATTGAAGCTCTGTCATCATGCAGAAAATAATATATGGGAAAAGGAGATTTGGCCCCCACATGAGTACTTCCGTCACCTGGGGGTCCAGAGTTCTGATCCCTGCTTCAGGGAACACCTAGTTATTTTACCAATAAGTAATGGTCCATGGAGTAATGCTCAAGACTGAATGCTGCTTTCTCTCAGGTGCATACTTCAAGTCCTCAGGTGTTCTATAGAAGCAGACCATTGCCATCAATAAGCAACAGCTGAGTGAAAGCTGTTGATTACTAATTTGGGATTTCAGTAAGTTAGTTGTGTCTAAGACCCAACTAGGTGGCTTTGTTTTCCTCTTAAAAAAAAAAAAACAAACAAAAAACCAAGAAAAACCCAAAAAAGAAATAGTGATGTGATCCTGTTTTCAAGATTTCCTGTAAATAGAAATACTTCTGCATACGTCTGAAAGGTAAGATGATTTATTTTTTGTTTTGTGAAACAAATGGCTGCTTTGGAAGTAAGAAGTACCACAAAAAAAGTCATGTTTAGTGTCTAAGTCACACCATTATGTGTAAGCCCCATGAAAATTTCAGGATGGAGATTTTAAAGCTAATGAAAAAATAATGTAAACAGCCATGTATGCTAGGTATGCAGATAAAAGGTACAGAAAGAACTTCTAAAGTGAGATTTACATATATTAACTTTGTAATTGTATGCACAACAGGCAATTACACAAGAGTTAATAAAATAATAGTAATAATGATTTGTTCTAGGTAATTGAAATTGATGAAGCAGTTTTGGTGTCTCTAATAAAGCTGTGATGTCTGCAAGTAGAGCTAATGAGTATGATAGAAATTACTAGCATGAATAAACTTAATTAATGTTGCATTTGTCAAACAAAAATAGTAAAATATTTTTTAAAGGTATCTGAATGTATCAACGTTATATAAACAGGAAGCTGAGGTAGGGATGTAAGTCATGTTTTGGTTTGCTTTGCAACTCAAAGCAGATATACTGTGTTCCCTCATCTAAACACCCTTTTCTCCTAGTTGGTAAAATCTTGACTGTTACTTAGAAGTACTGAGTGAAGTGCTGGTGTGCCTTAGCATGGCTTCCGTGCCTGTAGCATATGCCCCAAACCACTGCTGTGTTTAGCAATTTGAATTATTTTCCCATGTTTGCACCATTTTAACTGTAACTGTTGCAGTGGAGCTCAGGTGTGTATCTGTTTCTCTGGAGAAGTAAGCCGATTGCTTCTGGATCAGGGTGTTGCTCTCAGTGCCTTTGAGGTCTCTGTGAAGAAGACAAAGAAATGAGATCTCTGAATGTGATAATGTTTTTGTTTGAGCGTGGCTTACTTCTTGAAGTACTGTTTCTGTGCTTAGGGTTTACATTAAGGCTAGCTTCTTTATCTGAGAAATGTAATTCTGTATTCTTTCTTTTCTACTGTACCACAGGATACACTTCCAAGGTGATAGTACGTGCTTGTTCTCACCAGAAAATTCTGTGTAATTTGAATGAGGACCATCCAGTTAGAATGGTCCTCGCTTTATGTGTTTTGTGGGGGTTTCACCAGGACAGAGACCTTTGTGCTGAGAAGAGTTCACTTTTCTTTACGTTCTTGCTTTATTGAGATGTCAGTCTCCTGAAGGAAATACGTTTACCATAGGATAGGATGCAACAGTATGGTATGGATCCTTTCAGATCTCTCACTGATCACAGTACTTTCTCTTGCTTCAGAAAAGTACTGGATTGTAATGGTCTGGAAAGGTGGTGAAGGGTGATCTGGGGGAATGCAATTAGGAGGGGCAGGGGAAAACTACAGGAATGAGGTAGTAGAAGATGTGGCATGGAAGTCAAATTGTTCTTGAGATGTGGTGTTAGTTTAGAGCTCTATTGTCAGCAATGTGTAAGGACCACAGTGGACACAGAGGCAAGGTTATGAGGCAAGTTTGACACGTACTGGCAGAACTATGTGTCAGTATTTTGAGAACTTGGAACTGGTTTATGGAATTAGGTTCTCTGTTTCCCTCCTCTCCCACTCCTTCCTTGCCTCCAGCTGAGCTCCTAATGCAAGGGCTGGGGGGAAGGGAATGGGAACCAGCAGAAGCATGTTTATTGCTGCCTGGTGAGAATGTAAATTAACTAACTAATGATGTGCATTGAATTAATGGGTTTGGTTTTCTTGTCTGTCTTCCTAATGCAGATTGCTATAAACAGCCTGTCTCTGCCTTTCACTCACACATGCATAAATTTCACCTGTTCCTAGGAAATCCTCACCAAACTGAGCCTCCTTTTTCAGCATCTTTCCCTTCTACAGGAACCAGAAGTTTCTTGAATCAGGTGTAATGTGGCAAATCTCCACCAAGACTTGTCACGTTTAGGACTACAGTGCAGTGTGGGAAAGGTGGGTCTGGTTGCCAAAGCTCTGGGACCCATTTCTTCTTTTTAAAGAAAGAAAGTAGGATTTGAAAGCCTGTGAGAGGAGATGGAATGGTGGTGCTTCTCCACTACACTTTTCATTTCTTGGTAAATTCTGAAATTTCTATGGATGCAGGGCTGGCTGACGTTCATTCACTCTCAATCAGCTCCTCAAATTAGGATTGACCTACAGTAAAGGGGCCAGAAAGCTTCACACATGTCTTTTTCTTAAACTGCATTTCTGGAGGGAGTTTGAGCTGTTATGGGAATTGAGCATTGAAATGGGGATGTTCCACATGCTCCTTTAGCAGGAGGGGTTTGACAGTGTTTATTACTAGGCATGCTGTATTTGGCAAATGACAGAAATAGGAGGCAAGGGGGTGATGGTCTTACATGAGATCAACTCTTATCTAGCCACTGGTGCTGAGTAGCCAAGAGACTAATTGCACTGACACAAGCAGTAAAAATGAGTGAAGCTACACATTATGCTGTTCACCTTGGAATTTAACCTAGGACTTTGCCAAATTAACCTAGGAATGAGGAAGCAGTGGTTCTTTCTGAGAACTAGAGTAGCTATCAAAGTCCCTGTCCATACAGTAAGAAATATAGGGCACCTATCTGCATAGCAGGTGGACATAACGCATGCTTCAGCTGCTTTAGCTTTAATATAAGAAGGTGTTGTGACCCAGTCCCAGAGTGTAGTCTCATGATTTGAGTTGTCTGTAGCCCTTTCAGAGGGTCAGGCTCTGACAGATTTCTGATTGGCATCTGTTGCAGGTTTGCTGTTATCATACAGAATTCTATTTTTTTCTTGCTCAGTAATCCAGCTTGTTTCCACCCTTACTTCACCAGCCAAGCTCAAGTCTTCCTTGCTCAGGTACATAGGAGGCTGGGGTGGTATTTTAAGACTGGGAGCTATCTGCTGAAAACTGCTTGGCTTCATTCAGTACAAAGCCTTGTCTGTGGCCTGAAATTTTTCTGTTCAGCAGATAATAAACAAGGTGGGTGACTGCAAAAATATTTTGCTTGATTTCTGTTGTTGTTTTTAAATCCTTTCCCTCCACTTTCTTCTTTTATCTTCTTTCCATGCTTGTTTTTCCCCTATGCACAGGCTGACCCTGAGAATTAGGGATTATCTGCTAGGGTGGTAAATTCAGCTCCTTCCCAAGCCACTATCATAATCCTCACTGTCTCTGTGAGGATCACACAAGCAGGAAGGTGTGAAGAGAAATCCTGGTGAGAATGTGTGAAGAAGAGAGGAAAGACTTGCAGGAACAAAGATGCCTTTGCTTTGGCACAAGCTGTTATGATCTCTTCTTTAATTTCTTCAAAAACATCCTGATCCCTGAACTGTATATTGTCTGGACAGCATGTCACTTAATTATTTTTCAGTGGATGGGAAAACTGTAATTCCACTAAATTAAAAATAGACCTGCAAATGGGCTTGGTTTGATCTCTGTGGTGTCTGAGGCAGAGGAACAAGATTAATTCCCACAATTAGATGTTAATTGATGTCTGAGCATTTCTATTCCTAGAAGCAGCAAGACCACATATAGCATAACTAGCACCATTAAAACAGCATTGTCTACCCTCTGTGCTCAGCAAGCACAGAAATGGAAGGAGGGGGGACTTTCTAGAGACTGGCATCTAAACAGAGCAGTGGCGGATGCTGTGAAATGAGCAGAAACTTGTGATGTGGAAGAGGGAGCGCAGTCTCTTCTCATGGTTATGATCTTTTGGTTAAATGCACAGAGTATTACGGAACAACTGTGGTTTTGTTTGTTAACATACATCCACTTTGTTTTCATTTCATTGCTGATCAAGTCTGCTTGAGATTCACATCATAAGCAACTACAAAGGTTTATTAGAAACTGATGAAATATCTGATAATGAAAAAAACCCAGAAATTCTCTTTGGCCTTTGGAAAACCATATACTAACAGGTTTGATTAAATGGAATAAGAGGTCACTGAATCTGGTCTTTTACCTACTGTGTGTAACAGCTTCAGCTACATCCATTTCAATAATGAAATCCTGTTTCTGTGCTGCTTGTGCCTTCTATATAAGCACCATGCACCGTATATATTTCATTTTGTTTCCATTTTACAATACAGTAGAAATCTTTTTCAACTAGAACAGATGCTAGCCTTGGATACTGAAGTGCTGAGTAGAATAATAAATCCTATGCATCACTCGCTTGACTTTCATCCAAGAGTCTCAAAGAGCTTTATAAACATCAAGTAATCTTTCCAGCATGCCCATCACAACTGGAGAGTATTAGCACCATTCTGCAGCTACTACTATTAATTTGTATCAGTGCATCTAAGAGCTCCAGTCAGACTCAAGACTCTTCTGTGCATATAATGAAAAGTTAAGCCCTGTCCCAAAGACCTTTAAACAATTATAGAGAAATAGAAGAAGGATTACAAGAGGCTGGGAAAACACAGGAGAAAGTAGCATGGGAAAAAAAATTGCAGCTTGGGAAGTGACCAGTGTCAGAACAGTGTGGTCTGTCCAACCATTGTCACATATCTTGTGGGCAGCACAGAGACTATAAGACTTGACTTTTTTTTTCAATGGCTCTTTGGATTTTACTGTGTAAATGCTTCCACTTTTAAAGGGCAGCACAGGAAGAGGGGGCCTGAGGCACACTTGGCTTGATGAGCCAAATTAAGTTTGCCTCAATATTAGGAGAAAAATGTGTGTAGTAGTGGTAACTGAACTGTGAAGGAGTAAAGACTGTTGCTTTATGTGTGGTAGCAATGCAAACGGAACCAGTGGGCTGAGGAAAACAGTGGCCAGCACCTTGCCCTAACAACTGTCAACAAACTGAATGTGGATACTGGGTGTTATGACAAAGCTCGCTGGACCTGCAATCTGTGATGACCTCAGTTTTGTATTTCTGTCTCCAGACGTGGGTAGTGAGGAATTTTCAGCAGAAAAAGGGAAGGACTAAGACTGTACCATTGTATGTCACAGCCTGGTCACCTGTGTTCAGTTAAACCGTGGCAGGTGTGAAGAGAGCTCTTCTGATGATTGAACAACTGCAGAAGCCATTTTAGGAAGCAATGTCTGGCATGTTTTGGATGTGCAGTGGTTCTTGAAGTCTTCTTGCATGTCACTTGGCCTTACTCTTGCATTCTTGGTGTAGTCTAGTAAGTGAGGCACTGCTTTCGGGTGAAGGAAGAGCTTGGTTCTGGGGTTTCCTCCTAGCCCAGTGGCAGTTAACACCTGGGTTAGTAGGGAGAGTGCTTAGCTCAGAGCACCACCTACACTGACAGTTCAGTGGGGGTGAGGTGCATCTGAGCCATCCATGCTCTGCAGGAGTTCTTTACTTGCTAAGCTGATAAGTAAGTGGAATGTCTCTCATTTTACAGCTCCTTAACTGTGAAGTTAGGCTGTGGAGCTAACTGGGGTTATACATTCCAGCTTGGGTCTTGCAAGATGCAGCGTCTAAGAAGCATCTACAGCAGAGTTATTCCATTTACCCTGAGATCTGTTTGACCACTTGTGAGATGCACATGCCTATCCCTTATAAAAGGCAGACATTGAACCTCTGATTGCTCCGAGCTGTTGAGCATAGAAAACACCTGAAAGAGGAGTGTGACTCCTGTGTGCAGCTTCTGTTGGACTAGATCCCTCCTTCTCTAGTTTCACCCTGTGACCGCACCTCTGTTTTTCTTGTTTGTTTTCCAGTCACGTGGCTGTTCTTGGTAAAGCTGAAGCAGAATTTGGTTCACTGTCCAAGTCTAGACAGCAGTCTGCTTTTTGTAGATTGCCTCTACTGCCTAGCTCCTTCAGCAGTGTAGACATGCCCAGGTCATCCCCGATATAAGAGTACACATGTGCAGAAATCTGTACTGTTGAAAAGTACAACTGTCTGTAGACTATGAACACCTGTGTGATAAACCAAACAAAACCCTCAGAGCCGTGGCACTGCTTTGGCAAATGAGGCTGTTTCTTAGGTACATGTCCCACTGCTCCTTCCATCCTCCACAGCACCCAGGATTCCCACAGTACATCAGGCTTCCTTTGTGCCATGACTTGTGATGGCTGCTGCCACCACACTCCCACAGTGCTGGTTACAGCTTGTTAGCTCAAGTTTGTCAGTGTGGGGCCCTTTGCCATTCTGCACCACTGGCAAACTTTGCTGCCAAGGCCCATCTTAGTGGTTGCAGCCTGTGAGTTGGGCAGAGCATATACCTGCCGAAATCATTGTGCAGGTCTAGCTCTTTGTGCTCTTAGCATCATCAGTGGGCTGAGGTGGCTGCTGTGTCAGAGAACTAGGGTTTGTGAATCCCGGTCTGGGATTCTCTCTGTGTGTCATATAAAATGGCTGTGCTTAAGAAATTCCTCTTGTGAAGTCTGTGTTCCTTGTGTTCTGCCATGCTATCCCTGGCTTTAATCTAGAATCCCAGAGACATTTTGGTCTAGAGAGATGTCTTCCAACCCAAGGATAATGGACACAATATAAACATGGGGCTGTCACTTGAATGTAAAAAATCAGGCTGACCTAGAAACACCGGCTGGCTGTTGGTTTGTTCTCATCCCGATTAGTGACCTTATAGAAAGCTAGTGAACCTGGCTGGGGCTTGCACAGGTGAAGGAAAAGAGGGGTGACACTGTGGGTGATGGCTGTGCAACATCAGTGAATGCTCTATTCCTTTTGTGTATACTGGAATGGACAAACAAGACATATCTCCTTATTGGTTTACAATATCTGTGTCTCATTCTGATGCAGTGAGATTTCACAGCCTTTTTAGTGCTGTCTGTGGTAGTAATTGGTGCAATACCTTGCAGCTCTTGGTCTTTTTGAAGATACCACTGGTTCTGAGGATCCAGCTCAAAGGCAATCAGCCAAGGCTGGAAAAAAGACACTCTAACTGCAAAGATCAGGGTAGTATTTTACTTGGCATGCTGGCAAACTGTTACAAGCTGTGATTCTACTAGCTTCTGTGAGGTAATCCAGGTTCAAGCTCGGTCAGTTCTTGGGTGGGAGAATGCTAAGGGGAAATCTCGTGCTGCATGAAGCATTTTTTTTTTTTTTGATGGAGGAGCTGGCATTCCTCTCTCTTCAAGGGCAGACAACACTTTGGTGTGATAACAGGCGATGTTGTCCTTCTAGAAGTGCCATCATTCATGCATGACATGAAAATAGCATCTGGTTTATGCTGCAGTTGAAAACTTCCCAAGGCATTAAGAATCTTACTCTGCATGGCCTGTTCAAATTTCCATGTAAACAACTCCTTAAATCTACATTCATATGATAACAAATGTTTGAGGTACTCTATGTGAAGGACTATGTTTGCAGCAGGAGGAAAATGTAGTGAAGTGTTACTGAAGGGCTGGTGATCAATGGTAATTTAGTACAAGATTTTAGCTTAAACCAGGTGGAAGTGGCTTTATTTTGCATTTGCAATGGGTTCAGGCCATACATGGCCTTGGCTGCTGTTGCTCAATGGACAAGCTGTAATTCGCTGTAACTCAATCACTTGCAGTTCTATTCTGGATGGAGACACCAATCTCATTTGAACATGACTGGTTTTTTTAATGCCAAATAAATGTGTTACCAGTGTGCTCAGAGAGATAGTGATTAATCTGTGTTTAATCCACACATTTGATGATTTTTCTGTGTGAAAAGACTTAGGCGTTGTTTACTTCAGTGTAAGAAACTCAGCAGAAGGAAAGTGCTCTTCATATTCAAGGTTTTCTTTTTGTAAAAACAAATTCTTTGTGGTTGGGCCCTTTGCAAGTGATGCTAGGTCTAGCAGTAAAATTTCAGTAGTGGAGTGAACATCTGAATTTTTCTAGTGTAAAGGATAATGAGATGTACTGATGCCTTGTATCATCTCCAAAGGGCATATCTCTGATGCTTGTGGCATTCTAATTGCCATGTGAAGCATTTCAGTCCTCTGATCTGGAATTGTTGGTTGGCTACCTCAGCTTTGTGTGGGATTTCTAATACTACTTTGTTGCACGTACACTTTGGTATGACTGTAGAGACTCATAACAAATACTTCTGATGATATTTTAGCATTTTTGCTGCCTTTTAAAATCTAAGATGAAAAAGAATGTAATGAGCCACCTAATCTGTGCAGTACGTGCACAGCCCTTCTTATATATGAGAGGAACTGTGTTGGTTTTTTTTTTTCCTCATGCCACTAATTGACTTGATCTTCCCTTTATACTGTTAAAGGTAAGATGCTGCTATGTACTTGGAACAAGGAGGGAAAATGGCACACACAAGACAGGATGGTTCAGCTACCACTGAGAAATATGTACTAATTACACTGACTCCTCACCTGCATCCAGAATGACAGAATTGCTTGAGACACAGGGGGTGAGGGCCCAAGATAACCATTGTAACCTATCTTGCCTTTGAAACCTTCTGAGTAATTGATTTAGCTCCTGGGTGTCTGTTTTACAAGTCAGTGAAATGATTACAAATGAGAGAAAAGAGCCTCGCCAAAATGTGCCATCTCAGATGTCCTATGTGGATGGTGGGGAGAGGAGAGAGATAGAGGGGCGCTGCATAACTGTAACAGAAATCTATTTTTGGCATTCAAGTGCACTTCTTGCATCTGGTGGGTTCAGCATTTGACATTGATTGGCTTGTGCAGTTTGTTTCTGTTTTTCTGTTCTCAGTAGAAATGTATTGCAGAAGACAGAAATGGAACAAATTAGGAACCAAAGCCATCTCCACGCTGATTGAATATATCTATAAACATTGAACAGCCCCACAATTGCCAATGAAGCTATTACATCAAACAATCATGAAAATTCTCAAAGCTTGTAGATATAAAACATGTTGGCAGCTGGGAAAGGAAGCTGTAAAAAGGGAGAGCTTTTAAAAAAACATTTGGATTACAGGTTCACACGTCTCATTTAAAAACAAAACAAAACAGAGCTGTTTCACAAACCAGCTCCCTCTGATTCCCACACAGCATAGTAAACACCATTTACGTTTTACAGTAAAGAGAAGCCATTCAAAGTGAGCCAAGCCACTGCACAGGTTTTAAGGCCATCTGGCACATAGCGCTCAACTGTCCATCACTTGAGTCCCTATGTTACCTCTGGGCTCATGGAGACCTGCTGTTATCTCAGTTTCTCTGTTACTGTCTGTCGCGGCCCGGGCGCCAGCGTCCGTACCGCCTCCCAAAAGGGAAGAGGATCGAGGGCAAGGCGAGACACTACCCCAACAAGCTC
>JAVSBS010012989.1:5988-30642 GCA_033124195.1 Coracias cyanogaster | reverse complement strand
GGGGCGGCCCGGTGGCGGCGGCGGCGGCGGCGGCCGCAGGCGGGGCGGGCAGCCTGGAGCGGATCCGCGCGGACCACGAGCGGGCTCTGCGGGAGGCCAAGGAGACGCTGCAGAAGCTGCCCGAGGAGATCCGCAGGGACATCCGCCAGGACAAGGAGAAACTTCTGCAGGACGCCCGCGGCAGGAAGGAGGCGGGCGCCCCGGGGCTGCCCCGGCGCCTCTTCCGCCAGCCCGTCGGCGCCGTGGGGCAGGAGCCCGCCGACCCCGCCGTCCGGCAGAGGAGGGCCAAAATCAAAGAGGTAGGTGGCGGCGGCCGGTCCCGTTCCCGGGGACGCGCCTCGCCCCCCCTGCGCGGGGCAACAGGTCGCTGCCGGGGCGGGCGGCGGGTCGGGGGGAGCCCCGAGCCCTCCTGCGCGCTCTCCCTCCTGGCGGGAGCGGGTCTTTCTGGCCAGCCCTCCCTCGGCAGCCGCCCGCGGTGCGTCCAGCGCGGCCGCGGACCCGGCGCTGCCCGGTGCCCCTGCCTTCCCTCTCGACGTTACCGGCCTCCCCAAGCTGTTGCACCGAAACCCGGCGAGGAAGCGAAGCCGCGGCGAGCGCCGGCAGGCTGCGGGACGGCTCAGGGGGAGTCGGGGGCCGGGCGAGGGCCGGGGGCGGCGGCGCCGGCGAGGAAAAGCGGCGCTCGGGACGCGGGTCCCGAGGAAAAGCGACGCGGGTCCGGCTGCGCGCCCCGTGGGGCATCCCGGGCTCCTCCGCCCCTTCGCCGCGGTGAGCACCCCGGGGAGCGGGGGACTCCCCGTGCCGCAGCGGGGGCAGAGGAGGGGTCAGCCCGGGTGTCCTGCGCTGGCGAGCGGGCGCGGTGCGGGGCGTGGTGCAGCGGCGCGGGGCCGCCGCGGTGCGCCTCGGTTCGCTCGTCTGTGATCGCGGCCGTCTGTCGGCCGAGTCGGGAGCGTTCGGCAGCATGCAGTCAGTTTAGGTTATAGCGGGAAAGCTGCGTGTCGTTTTGACGAATTCCCTGAACTGTCTTGTTCGTTCGCGCTGCGTGGTCGGTTCAGGTGCCGTTTCAAAGTCCTTCCTTAGAGAAATGCTCCAAACTGTGCGTATAGGTGTGACTGTTGTGAGCAGAGCTTGACAAGGTCCTCTGACAGAAGAATTTCCTTCGTAATATAGTTCAGCTTGCCGCCGTAACCGGCCGGTCTGTTTATCGAACGGACAGTTTCAGCTGCCTGCAGAGATTAAGGATTATGAGTTAATTAGTAGTATACGTTTCCTGTTCTGTGGTGATGGAAATGAGGTAGGAGGAAGACTGTAACTACTGAGTATTCTGTGTCTGTGAAACATCATTATCCGTATTTGGACCGATTTATTTGTATTGTGTGTTTGTACAGAGCGGTCTCAAAAGTGAGCCCTGACATCACATGGAGCACCAGATGATCTCGAGTTGTGTTCTGTGCTCTGGAGCCCTTGCATCGGTTAAACTATTTTAACAAATTGTGCAGCAGTCATAAACAGTAAATACCAATGCAAAGGTATTTTGAAGCATGAAACTCTCAGGAGCACAGGGTACAGACCATATCTTGAAGTGTAGAGACTGTGCTGTCTTCTGTTTTAGTCACACAGCCTCCCAGAGACTGACGAAACAATTAGAAATACCAGGAAACTCTTTTCCCCTGTTATCTTCAATTGCCGTGTAGAAGTAATGAGGCTCCAGATCTGGTGTATGCCATTCAGTAGGATAGAAGACTGTAACAATTAAATAAGCACACATATGCACATGTATCCATATATGATAGAAGCTAACTTGGACTAGTTGGCACAGAGCAGGACCAGCAAAATCAGTATTTTATGTTATTTCTGGGAGCTTCCTTTTCTCGTAGTTCATTGTGTGACCTTAACATGGTTTTTCTTTTTTAAATAATACTTTTTTTTTTTCATTGACACTAAATGTTTCCTATCCTGTGTTAACTTGCTTCGTATATTTCATGCGTTGGTCTTTATGTTGCTTTTCTCTCTGTCTTCGCAAGCTCTTGTCTACTTTTTCACATCGATACTCTACTGTTAAGCTGAAATTCTAATCTGCAGTCTTTTTAGAAAGAGTTTTAAATTGTAACTTTTTAAAGTATGAATTTTTGTATTATGCTGTGCGTGCACAGAGCTGGAATTATCCCTTAAAGTTCATCTCCTTGTTCCTTGGGGTTTCATGCTGGAGGTGCAAACGTAAAGAGTCCTGCTGTTTTCATATCTTTTTTTGAGCCTGGAATTTGCATCTGCATTGCATGATGTATGTCACATACCCAGAACTCAACATTTGAAGCTATTCCTGTAGATATTTTTGACAAAAGGAAGCAGGCTACTTTAGAGCATAAGAATGACAAAAAATAATATTGTTCTTCCCTGCATTTCTCTCCTGGAAGACCTCTGTCTCATCAGCATGCTGACAGTGAAGCTGAGAGGGGAGAGAGCTTAGAGGTGTTTTGTTTACTTACTGCTTTAAATTCTAAGTTGAAATAAGTGTTTAGAAGTCTAGCTGGTACAATATGGCTTGTAATCCTAAAGCAATAAAATGCTGTGACTTTATAGCATTTCTTAACAAAGTTTTGTTATTTAAATTTTCACCATTTTCCTATGGCATACTCTTTTACATTAAAAAAAAAAAAGTGAAACTTCAAACAGGTGGGAATATAAAGATTCTTGAACCTTTTTTAGTATCAAAACCAACATAGTATGACAATCAACTGGGAAAATAAATTGCCAGAAACGACTATCAAGGAAGTAAAAGACTTGTGGAAACACAGAGAAGTGGAGATTATGTTGTTACCACTGTCTTCCACTCCATCAGAACAGTATGGCTGCTTTCACGATTGTAGTAACCGTGCCATGATGTTACAAGCCCTGCTTTCATGCAGATGTGCTTGTATGGATAAGGGATGTGGGCCAAAGACCAGAGATACTAGTGGGTGCTGAGATACTCCTCTGTTTCTCCTCTGATGATGAGTTACAGGCAGACTCAAAAGGAAGAGGGTCTGGCAGTACTGCTGGCAGCGGGGTTTGCTCAGGACTTCCTGTTGTAAAACCACTGTCAGTTGCTTGTGGCTGATGAATTTTTTACTGGCTGACCTAATGTTGCCCACTGAGCATTTTGCTCATGCTGGATGCTTCAGGAAGGTTCAAGCAAAGGGGCACAGCTGCTTTTGAGCATACCAGTGCACTTGTTTTTTGTCAGAACTTCAGTTCTTCAGGCAGTTCCACTGATGTTCTGGTGTTGCAATGACTTGGGGCAGGGTCTGGGTACCTGGTACACCTCACACTGATTTCTGTTTCAGTGCCCTGGTAGGAGCTCTAGACTGTGAATGTTTTCCTGTTCTTCTACTCACTGATTTGAGAGGTGGTCCCTCTTTTGAGCACGTGCCTCCTGTGATACCCATTTCTCATCTTTAAAAAAAAGAAAAAGGGGGAGAGTGGAAGGCAGTGATGACTGTTCCACTCACATAAGCTGAAAGTCCTCCAGTCTCTGCTCTTGTCACTGTTGGTTGTGGTTGGACATCATTGTTTCTGATGTCCAGGGAAGCCTTGCAGGTGCATAGGCAGTTTGGAAAAGGTAGCAGCTTTGACATGAACAAAAGAAGTTATTAGAAGAGGATGGCAATAGTGGGGACAGGCTATAGAGGCAGGAGATGCACTGTTTGAATTGGGGAAATCTGACTTTGAATCTTGTCGAAGTCTCATTCCTCTTTCTTCCCAAGGAAAAAAAAAGTGATTGAATTATTTAGGTATTAAGAAAATAACAAGAACTGAACTCTTTTATTTCAGAGGAAAGGAATTGTAAACGATGAATGAGCTACCTCAGGTACTAGATGCAATATAATCACATTAGTGTGGTGCCTTGCCCAGGCTAATTAATCCTGCTGAACAGCAAGCCATTGGCGTTGATGGAGCACCATACTAATGCAGCTGTGCTGTTCCTGTATTCCTGTACATGCTTGGAAACTGTACATGTTGTTGAGAGCTGTTTAGATGTATTTTCAGGATAAAAGCCTCCTTGGTAAACTGGAATCAATGTCTGAAGAGCAGGCGCATACAGTTCTCCAAATACTTGCATAGCTCTCAACTGTTGCAGTCATCAAGTACAAGTCCTGGAGAGGAAAATTTTATTCACTGATTCTGTGGTCATTCCTGAGAACCAGTGCTTTGAGCTCAACAGGGCAATGGTCGCAAGTCAGCAAAACAGACTCTGCAGCTTAAGATTACTTTGTGCTGTCTTTCTATAAAGAACTGAATTGAGGTTGCATTGGCAGTGTGAATTCTGGAGATTCCCAGCTCCTCAGAATTGATAGTGTTTAATTGTTTTCTATGGTGACTTTTACACAGTTTAGTTAGAAGTCGTTACATTGAGCAAGAAGTCTCAGTAATGTTTCAGGGAAGTAAAGTATCTGGAAGAAAGAAAGGTTGTATAGCCTGAAAATGAAGCACTAATTGGAGATCTAAAACGCACTTGACATAGGAGTACTTGGGCATAATCAGAACTCTTCGTTAACAAGGAGTGATGGCAAAATTATAGGAGGTGACTCACTGCTGAAGAAGGGTGGTCGGCCCCTTGTGCCTTCCTGTGTGCCTCCACCACTTGCTTTCCTACTACCTGGTATCCCAGTGCTGTTGATCAGGGGTGTCCCAATAAATCTTGGGAGAGATTTCCATTTGGTGATTTTTCTGAGACGAGGTGAGCTCACTAATACCTTCTGTTGTCAAAAGAGGAGGAGAAGTCTCTTCTTACCTCTTTTGACTGCTGTTTCCCACTGTCTACTTTGCTGTAGCCTTCCGTAAACTGCTTCAGCTCACCAAACCTGCAGAAAACTGCCACAGTAAAAAAGTTTGATAGTCACCTGCCAAGTTGCTGAGTTGAAGGCCTTGATAGAAGGGTCAACTTGATGCTGGTTTTGGCTGTGGTGAGAGAACAGTACTGTGTGGATGAAAGAGATATGAAACCTCTTTCAGTAGCCTTGTTTTAGGAGCTGGTATCTGATCCTCTGGCCTAACTTCTCCGTTAAAATTGATTCTCCACAATGTGACATTTGCAGAGCAAAGGTTCAATCTACTGCAATAACTCTCTGTAGCAGGCTGAAGTGCTGCACTTCTCAGAACAGAAAAGGGGAAAAGAAACACAGTGGCAGGAATTACTTAAGTCCCAGCTCCCATAGACCAAAATTCAGGGTGCTTTTACTGGGAGGAAGGCTGTGGGGGCCTTCATAGGAAGGGGTGGGAGGGAGTTAAAATGCAGCTGTGGAAGTATTGAGTGGTTTGGGTTTCAAACAGAAAAAGCCATGTTCCCCCATGGTATGGAAGGAGATACAGTGGTAGGAAAGGAGTTGACATGTAATGAGGAAGCAATGTGGTGATTCCTGGCAACATGCTGATGACGCAATGCATTTCAAAGGAGGTTTTCTTAAAGTACTTTGTGACCTTAATGCTGACATCTTGTAGTTGTCATTCAGTTTCTCGAAGGAGTTTAAAATTAATCTTGATGGGGTTTTTTTCCTCAAAACTTTACTTACCTATGTATAATCTTCAGTATTTTTTTATCTACTAGTTATTTTTGAGAGTTTTGCAGTGCCTTCCTGATAAATACTGTTTATTGTATTTTTTTTAAGTAGTTTTATAAAAGACACTAAGGACATTAATCAAGTGCCTGAATACAGGGAATCAAATATGGTGAGTAGGTAGATATCTTATAACCCTAAATTAAGGGCATCCTCATGCCCTCATGGGGCATATAGACATTCTTCCTGGGTTTCTTGGGAGATTTATGCTCTTGTGAAGTGTCAGCTGGAGGTGGCAGGAATTATCTTATGCCATCTAAAATGTCACAAACCAGAAAGTTAAATTGCTTGCTTAGGGATAACAGCGCTATGAGATGCAGAGAAGCTTCATCTGAGTTACTAAGAGCATAATTCAGTGACTCTATTAAGCAGCCTCTTGGTTCTGTCACTTGGCAGACCCTATGCAGAGCCAGTTCAACCTGCCAACCAGACAGAAAGCTACCCCTGCTTTTGCTGGGTGCTACCCCTGCTTTTGCTGGGTTTGTGGCCTGGTGAGGTAGGGAGCCCAGAGGGCTTAGTGGAGGTCTGAGCACAGTGCAAGCAGTGGACCCCCCACTAAGTCAATGTATTTGAAAGGAGAGCGGAATGAAGGAGAAGGGTACTGAGGCATCTTTTGTCCATAAGACATGAAATAGGCTATGCCTTTGCCAAATTCATGATCTTTCTTTTGGTTGCCCATAAGGCTTTTTTAGGGAAAGACATTGTTTCAGGTGAGTTGCTTCAGCTGTTCTTTATTTTGTTTTTTTAGAACCTGGCAGCCTCTTCTCAGTCAAATGACTTGAAGTTTCTGTCATGCAGGCAAATGCCTGTCCGATTTGAACATTGGTCATGAGATGGAGGTGTGTGTCACTGTGTGGCTGTGTGCATGTTTGACTGGAATACAGTGTGTTCCTATTGCTAGTTCATGGTTTTTCAGCCTTACACCTGTTTTCTGTGAGCTAAGAAGAATATTTAATTTTCTTACTTTCAGACTTGGTCTATGTTCTCAACAGGTGAATTTAACAAAACTGAATATTCTATGTAATTGAATCCCCAGAATTGTGGGGAAAATTAAAAGGCTTTGAATGTTCAGTGGAAAACATCTGGCTTTCACAAAAAAAAAAAAAACCAACAAGCGCATGATTAGTTCTTTAACTGAAAACCCACATGCACTTTCTGTAAAGGCAAAACATAAATTCCAGACACACAGGACTCTTTGTGAAAGCTAAATAAGGTGATGTAAAGACATGAGGTAAAGCTTAAAATGGAATGCCTCCTATGTTTTGGCGAAAGTTATATTCTCATGGTGATGATTTTTGTATTTAATGTTACTGTAGCAGGCCATGGCAGTGATTTAATATAAAGAAATGGAGTAAATCATAATGTTGGTGAGTACAGTTGCTTAAGGCTGTAGTTCAGTGCTGTGGGCAAACTGAAGCAGAAAAATTCCACCTGTTTATTAAAATCTACTGTTAAGGCCAAAAACTGTCTTATCTCATTCAGGAGGAAAATAAGAGTGGTAGACAGCCAGGCTTTGATAGCCTCTTTGAATGTTAATGAAAGCACACCACTATGAAAAGGAAATAGTGGACAGACAGGAGACAGCACTTCTTGTGAAAGGTAATTAACATCCTTACAGAAGCACTTGTATGAGTGTTGGATGGACAGGCGTTTTCTTAAAGCTGTCTGAAAGGTACTGAGTGTGTTAACTTTCTGGTTTTGGGGGTTTTTTTCTAGCTTGGGGAAGGCAGCATAGGTGTAAATTTCATCAGTTCTCATTTTAGGGTATCTTAAGTAGTTCCTTTATTTACAAATAATAAATTTGTCTTCCTAACTTATTTGGCAGAAAAAGAGTAACGTGTCAGGAAAGAGGCTTTGATTCAGTGTTTGCTGCTGTCTAACAGTGCAGCACTTCCCTGGCAATAAACTGCTGCCTGAGATGGTATAGAGATGATAAAACACTCTGTGTGCTTTTTTGGTAACAAACTCAACTATTCAGATATGTCTCCATGTAAAGTATGTTTTAGACATCCAGTTTTGAAGAATTTTGTTGTCTATTTCTGAGATATTTCTAGAACTGTCATTTTTAAAATGAAGACAATAATTGGTTAGGTGGGCCTACGAATTAAGCAATATGGGCAATGTACTAGATACTCAGTCTACTTGTTCCTTCTTTTGTGTGAAAATCTCCTTTATCCACAATTTTTTTTAGTGTTATTTTTCTATTTTTTAAGCATGTGATATAAAGAATGTGTGCACACTTCTAGGAAGCATCTCTGGTTTTTTCTGTTTTCCATGACTTTTTATAATTGAGTCTATAAGTCTATCATGAAAACATAATTGGTGAGTAATAAAGCACATGCTTACCAGAACCAGATTAAATGAAACCTTTTACAGAATTGCGGTTAAGCTGATATTGTGTTACAGTGCTCAGCTGCCTTGCCTTCAGAGTCCAGAAGACTTACTTTTGTGACAAAGCAGTTTGGCTCTCCGGGGGTGAGAGAGGTCTAGGGACTTGTGCAAGATTGCACAGTGTGACAGGTTTAAGAGCAGAGCTGATTACCTGAATCCTGTTTGGTTGTTCCCCAGTAAACCGTGTGTTGGGTGAAGTCTATTTTCACTCCTACCCATGCTGCAGGTCTCTAGCCTGGGCATGTCAGCTCACTAGGGTCAGTTTAAACCTGGATTTTGGAGTCTGGTTCAGGCAGCAAATTGAGCAGCTGTAGTTTGCCACTAAACTGCTACTGGGGACGCTAAACCTGAGACTCCCTCGTTCTATGTTTAGGCAACTACCTGTAAGGTTTTTAATTTTCAAGCAATTTATTTGAAATGCTCTGGTCCAGTGCTGTTTTGAGGAAGAGCAAGTAGGGTAGTAAAACTCCCAGTGTGCCTTTCTTGCATCTTGAAATTTTCAGGTTGAACTGTTGTAGCAAAGAAATGCTTCTACAAAGTAATATGACAACTTGCTATAACTCTCTGCAGTAAGCTGATTGGATTTTATAGCTGGTGTTTACGAAGATACAGGTATTGCTCATTCTGATGTCTCTAATTTTAAAAGCTTTTCAAACAGATTGGATGAGCATATAACCTGCTGTTACATTCTTATAACTATTAAAGTTAAACATTCACAGCCCTTGTGGGAACACTGAGATATGCAGTCTCTTATGCAAAGGTAACTACAAGTGTAAAATCTACTTTCATTTGTCCTCCCACTCCCTCTTGAAAACTATATGTACTCTGGCTTTTAAATTATCTTAGGAATAAAGCAAGTGAATGGAAATCTAGCTTCTAAAAAACATGGACTCTTTTTTTTAAATGCAAATCTGTAATAAGGTAAGAAAATACATGGAGATCGGAAGAGATGGTAGGCAATAGTAAGCAAAGGACCAAAATGATTCTGTGCAATGAATGAGCTGATGACTATGGAGCATCAGACTGTTACAGAACTTCCTGTATGCATCTCAAAAATTATGTCAGAATAATCAACTTTTTTCTCTGATGCTTGGCAGGAAGAGAAGTTGCAATATTAATGTAAAAGTATGCGGCTTTGCACTTCTCGTGTGAAGACACTTATTGCTGGCATTTCAGTCAGAGGCAGTACTGGGTATTGTTTACATGAATAAAGTAGAAACAAAAGAAAGTCTGATACTTGTTTTCCAGACTTTTACATCATCTGATTTGTGTAGGGGTAATCTTATTGCTTGACAACATAAATCATCTTTTTCAATTATTTATTCAAGGTCAGTGTGTGCTTTTAAAACATTAGAATAAAATTGCATTAAATCAGCACGGCTTGCTTCTTTAATTAGTATTCAGACCACCGTGAGGTTATTTTTTTTAAAGTATCTGCATATTTTGCTTTTGCTTAGTCCACTGCATAACAAACATCTCTGTGCCTTTTGAAATGTCTTTTGTTCAGGGACTGCTTTTTTCCAAGGAAATAGGAAGTGTAAAAGAATTCTAAGCTAAAAAACATTTTGCTTTCAAAGTGTAGTGCTTAAGGAGATAGTAATTTTGCTATTCACTGATACACACAGGCAGATGCAGACCCAATCTTTAAGTCTGCTGTCAGTTTTCTCACTGCCTTTGAGCACTGACATCTGTTGGTGCATTGAATGGTGATACTTATGATAAAGCTTTGCCCATACTGCTGTCTGTAGGGAGATCTGCTGCTTGTTACTGTGGTTATAGTTCTCCACCCATCTGTGATTTTGAGAATTGCATTTCAAGTTTTGTGTTGGACCTAGATAGTAATACTAGATTATTTAAACTACAGCTTCAAGAAAAATAGATTTAATCATTTGCAGTGGTGGATTTGTGCTGCTGCCTCCTCCCCTCCCCCCCCCCAACATGCAACAAAAACCTAATCACCATTTAGAGAGTTGAAGTTATACACATTACATATTTTAAACTGTCATAATACTTCGAAACTGCATGCTGCTTTTTTTGTTCTGGTGAGATAATCTGAAGAATCACCATAGGGAAAAACTATGCTATATAAAGACAAACTGCAGGTTGACTGATATTTTTATGTCTTATTCTGTAAAGCTCTTGAGTAAGCATGGCACTGACCCTGAACTGACTCTTCATAGAAATATGTGTGAACTTGTCAAGGGCTAAAGTGACATCGCAGATCAAGAAGGGCATTTCAAGAAATGACCTTTCTGAAGAAAAGCCCATAAGTCCCTTCATGCAGTTTCTTTTAAAAAGAAAACAAAACAAACCACTGTGCTCACATATTGAGACAGAGATGTATTTGTGCCTGTCTCCATATATGTTTTACGTAAGAGTCATATATATTATGCTGTTGGTAAATGATAAATTCTGTTGTCTGTGACTGGAGGTGTAGTTTGGAGGCAAGCTCTGATCTGAATAAACACCCTGAAAAAAGTAAACGGCATAGGTTTTGGGGTTGGTTGGTTGTTTTACAAATAGCTATCTAAATTGAAAAGATAATTATACATAAGCTGCAAGCAAAAATCAGAACATTAGGATGGAGCGAAGAAATCCTTGTATTTCAATAATCAGTTTTGATAAAGTTGTTTGTTTTGTTTTTGTTGTTGTATAAATCTAAACCTTGCAGAAAGTAGATGCTCAGTGAGAAAGTTTTCAGACTTCATGGAAACAGTTTTTATATGCAGCCTGCTAATCTGAAAGCATTATGGAAATGTCATTGGGTCAGTTATTATGCACACTGGAGTCCTGTTTGCTCTTTCTCCCAACTTTCTGCTTACTGTAGGATTTTGTTGTTGAGAAGGAAAGAGATTCAGGCTCACCACTGGACCTTTGGAGGCCTGATCTCTTGCTTAGACTAGGGCTGCCTTAAAAATTAATTTAGATTGCTCAGAGACTTGCACGCTCAAGTGTGGAAAATCTCTGTGGAGGGAGATTCTGCAACCCCTCTGGACAAATGTGTTCCAGTCTCTGAAGACCCTTATTGTAGTTTCTTTAAATGATTGTATGTAGTTAGAATTTCTCTTGCTGCAGCCTGTGACCACTGCCTTTTCTCCTTTCATTGTGTACTACTGGCTACCTTTTTTTCTGTTGGCACCTGCTAAGTCATTAAGAAGATTTCTCTAGTCTGAACAAACCCAGCTCCATCTACCTCTTCTTGAATGTCATGTGTTTTCCATTATTAATATTGGTTTTTAAAATTTCTAATTGGTACAAGGGAGCTGAAAACAAAGAGCAGGGCTCCTATTTCAGGCATCAGGAATGTGGCATAGAAAGTGTGAATTGCTTTCAATCACTAGCAGGTATTCTTGCTAAATGCAGTCTACTGCACAGTTAGCCTTCATCACTGCAAGGATGCCTTGCTTGTGTTCCACAGGTTGTTCACTAGGACCTCTCAGGACATTTGTAGCAAAGCTCTTTTCTAGCCTGTAAATTACCATAATGCACTGTGTCATGAGGTTATTCCACATTAGGTATAAGATTTTTGCATTTACTTTTATTAGGCTTCAAGAGGCTTGTCAGCTCACTCCTCCAGCTTGTTGAGGTCCTTCAGGTGGCAGCCCTACTTTCCGGCTTCTTGATTGCTGGAGTTTGGTGTTACCCATGAAGTTGGTGAGGGGGTGTTCTGCTCTGTTGTTCAGATGAACTCCAGAGAAATGTCACTCACAGCTAGCGGCTAGTTAGACTTTGACCTATTTACTGCTGTCTGGAGCTTGTGAGTCCAGCCACTTCTTTAATCAACCTTGTTGGCTAGCCCTCTAGTCCGTGCCATTTTGGTTGTCATAGTGCTAAGGAGGACTGCCTCAAAAAGCATGCTAAAGTCAAGGTAAATGATGTCTGCTGTTCTGTTCTCATCCACAGAGCCAGTGGCTTCATCATAATAAGTAACTGGACTGATTGAGCACATTTTGCCTTTGGGAAATCATGCTTGCTGTTCACAGGTGTTTCTGTCCTTCATGTTCCTGGAAATAGATTCAAGGATTTGCTCCTGTTTCTTCCCAGGGTTTGGAATAAGGCCAACTGGCCTGTCGTTCACTGGATGTTCCTTCTTGCTTTATTTTCATCAGTTACCAACTTAGTTTAGACATACCTCATTCATGCATTAATTGTTTTGAAGTGAAGTTTTTATTACGGGAGGTGAGGTGGTGGAGGAAAACAGCATGTAGCCTTTCCTGGCTAATTTACATCTGTGCTACCTCTCTCGGTTTCATTAGGGAAGCCCAGCAGGCAACTGCATGTTGGCTCAGCAGGTATTTTGAAATTTTTAAAAGAGGAAATGTTTACTGGACAAAAAAATGTTTAATATAGGGAATTTCCGTTTGAATTTTTGAAATACAAGCTATCAATGGAAAACACAACTCTTGGTTGCAGCTGTTGCCACTTGTGTGGGTGGAAGTAGGTTACTAGCATCTGACACAAGCTGGGAGACACACTATGGAAGAATCGTGCCATATTGAAGTGTCTTTCCTCTGCATACCTCATACCAATCATCTGATATTTATACATTGCAAATATGAAACTAAGGGTATGGAAGCTAATATAGTGTCAGTTCAAAGTTGATTAATTCAGAGTTTGTATTGTTACTGAAATGGATACCATTGAATTGGATTTAAAGCACAGTTCTGTTTGATTCTTTCTTAAGGGTCTAATTGCAAGCTTACAAACTTACAGTTTTTTATTAAATTTCTATCTGTTTTGTGTGATTTACGTGGTTTACAGCAGGCATTGTAAATATTTTTAAAGTAGGGTTGTATTATTGCACTGCACTACCAATTCATGGGAGTTCAGCTCTTCAGCATTTGATTTTCTGTCACTTTTGACCTCACAAAGAGGCTTGGTTTTACAGAAGCTTGGTTTTGAAAATGAAGTCTTATACTACCTGATGCTCAGCATCCAGACTCGCTAGTCACTTCTAAAAGGGTGGGTTTCCAAGCTTATAGAAATATGTAAGCGTCCCTTCAATTTGACATGCCTATTCTGATTTTGTGATGAGAAGCAATGCACTTTCCAGCTATAGCAGGTACTATGTAACCTTCCTTTTGTCCCAAGTTTATGATCCTTTGTTATGGGAACAGTGATCAGCCCTAGGGTTTTTTTGGCACTTAAAGCAAAAGTGTGAAAACGTAGCTGTAAAGCCTGTATGAGTACTTTCAATGGGAATAAATTTGAGGAAAAGGCCTCTGAGTTTTGGGAAAGAGTCAAGCTTGTTTTAACTTTTTCCTTAAATTTTCTAAGTCTGGAGGTTTTATTCAATCAAGAAAGTAAGTTATTTTGAATCTTGTTTGGTAAGCCAAAGCCTGACCAATGGCTGCCTCTCCACGTGTATGTTTTTGATCTGTGACTTGAAGTAAAATTTCAGCATTTAATTTTCCAATGTAACGCAGGTCCTGTAGCTACTGAAAGTCACACCACTTGGGTCTCTTGCATATGAAAAGAAGCTTCAGATGAATGGTCTTCTGATCTGTATGTGCTGGGCATTGAAACCTCCCCCCCTCTTTTTTTTCTGTTAGTTGTAGTCTTGATCATAAGAACACAGAAGGACACAATTCCTGCAAAGTTATTTTAAACATGAGAGTGCACTGCGAGATGTCACACGTGTTCATTCAGAGTAACTTTATAGTAGCTTTGTGGTGTGCTAGTTACCCATAACTGTGTTCTGTGATGGGGCGATTTTGTGGAGGTTTGTCTTCCCTTCTGTTTGAACACAGTATTTTTGCGATGCCTACTTTATTCTTTGTTTGCTATGAGGAGTCTTATCCACTTCAGATTCATGCCACTATTTGAAAAATGTGTCTATTTTGTTTTCTGAGGTAGGATCAAGGCCAGTGGATGATGCGAAATTCTCAAAAATCGCTTTAAAAATCCTCTGTGTTTGTGTGAACACTGCAGTGCAAATAAATGGGGCCATGATCTACTACCTCAATGTCAAACACACCTCATGTCTGTTTTACGAGCCCTGCCTTACGTCCATATGGGGAAACATTTCCACAACTACTTTGTGGCTGGTTTTGCTGCACCTTCACCAGTAATGATTCTCTTGTACTTCTGAACTTCATGGTGCCCTTAGTCCTATGTTATGTGGGGAGCTTCTACAGGCTGTAAGATGAGCTGTGAATGTGCTATAATCAGAAATAAAATAACTTATTAATCATTTCTCATGGATATTCCTGCTGTGCTTTAATATCCAGTTTCAAATATGCTGTTTATAGGAAACATCCTGAGTGGCATTGTACATGCTGTGATCAAAGCAACTAGGAATTTGTTGCGTGTTGTCTTTTCCACCACCACTGTGCCTGCACCTCTGCAAAAAAAGCCCACTAAAATTTTGACTTCTGTCTTTTTTTTAAGATAGTTAAGGACTTGACTGAATTCCCCCAAAGATGTTACATAGGAGGAGAGGAGCGTTGTGGGTTTTCTGATGGGATATGGGACAATTAAAGTACATGATGGCAAACTTGCTTGTCTTTCATTTAGAAACTAATAACTGGGAAGATCTTGGCTGTCCCACATTTTACCAACAAAACTAGCATATAAAAGAATGTTTGTATGTGTATGTTTGTATATATATGTACAAGTGTGTTAATGAAAAAAGACCAAAGAGAAAACTTATACCTTGGTATGCAGAATTACTGCAAAGTAGTAGAGTCAAACTGTAACTTTTACCATCTTTACAAACATGGTGAAGATAGGATTGTGGCACACTTTTCTATCTGTATTTGCTCTTCCTGTAACTACCATGAATGTTTCGCAGCCATTCCAGCTTGTGTGGGAGACTGTAACCGGGAAGAGGCTTTTGTTTTGGCTGGTGAGCAGGGAGGAAGTGTTTGGCAGATCAGATGATGAAAGGTAGTTCTTGAAACTGTATAGCTGTATATAAAGGTGCATTAATGACTATTGTATGAAGTCTGATTAAATGCTTTATTATTCATATTCTTTACCTTTTGTCTTTTGGACTGCTGGGGAGAAAGAACATTTTTGATCTTCAGAAGTGCTACTACTAATTAAATATAGACCTCTTGGGATAAGAGTGGAATTTGCTTGCAAGTCACAACGTGTTTAAAAATAAATTTTATTCATGATTTTATAGCTTATTGAAAATCCTGATCAGCAGTTCTCAATCAGTTTTTTTTTTTTTGTACAAGGGATTTGATAACAGTTTTGCACAGTTAATCCATGTAGTTAATCCCTGTCACTTTGGGACATCCCTCAGCTTCATTCATACTCCCCAGATTTTGTGATATGGTTAGTGTTACTGAAGGAGCTATGACCTCAATAATATCTCCAGTTTGAATTTTGAAATATTTTGTTTTTTCCTAGCAGAATTTTCATTTCTTTTAGCATCCATCTCTAAACCTACTTAATTCTTTTTCTACAGACAAATACTGAAAATGTCTTGTGAGGAAAACCAAATAATTTTTACATCTCCAAAACATTTTAAGATGTATACAGTCACCACCCTCCCCAAATCAGCACAAACCCATGTTCCTTTCCATCTAACCAGCCATTTCTCTGCCAGATTGGAGCTGGAGGTAAATTTACCAAAACCCCAGTGTTTTTTTGGCAGGCACCTTGCCACTGAAAAAGCCTCTTCCCTGAAGGCAGAGTGCATGTGCTGGTGTTGATCACAGGAGAGATGTATGTGTGCGTGGTGCCTTTTGGACTGCAGGGGCCAAATGTTTCTGGAAATGAATGCGGGTTGTGGAATATTTGTACTTTGGTCATATGATCAACATATATTCCTTTATTTACTTTATAATTTGGATGAAAGCCAAGCTAACTAAAGCTATAGTTCATTTTGATCTGTAAAAATGATACTTTGCATGGACAAAATTATTACAGTAGTTCGCTCCCAATAATATTAGTGTACACATATGGGATCACCAGCAGATCCCTCCAGCTGAGGCAAGGGATTAAACTCTCCCACTGGCTACCTTGTAAGGATACCTGGATATGATGGCATGAAACTGGCTTTTCCCAATGCTTTCTTAAAGCATTCTAATATCCCTTCTTCAGTACAGAGAATGGAAAAGGGTAAGAATTGGGGCACTGCAGTGGCTGAGTGCTTCCTTTATCTCCTTTCTTTATGGCGATATCTGCCAGTTTCAAACAAGGCAAATGCTGCTCCATAGGGACTGCTGTTCTCCAGAAAGAAAGCAGCAAGCAATTTCTCCTAAAATCAATGAAAAAAAAAAAACAACCTAGCTGCAAATATTAAGCAAGTTTTTCAGGGCATGTATTTTGGAGGACTGTAAATTTTGATATTTGAATTCATTTAATACTTTCAGGAAACTTCAAATGCAGATGTATTTCTGATGTGTTGCCTTTCTTGCAGACCCTTCTTTTTCTATTCTGCCTGACATCCCCTTGGGTTTAGTTTGCAGTCTGATTACAACACTAGCTTGCACCAGCAGGCAATATTGATTTTTAGAAGCAGGTATGTACATTTGATGCTGACTTTAAAACTTCCTCAAAAAATGTAAAATAACTTGCTCGGTATTTAACTTGATAGTTGTTTCCTGTGGCTTTTGGTTATTACCTATTAGCAAGTAGCACGAGCATCATATATAAAATGAGACATTGAACGTTGCTGCATATTTTAATCACACTGATGTGTTTGTGGCATCAAAACCAGGCCTACTGTCTGGCTTTCAGTCATTGGCCAGAGGCTTTGCTATGAGACCAGCTCCACCATACACCAGAGCACCAGACCAAATCTTTCCTGTATTGCTCAGCTCAAAGGCTTTCCTGCCACGTCTTGCTGCTCTTGGATGGGACATGAAAAGCTCCAGGCTTCAGCACTTCATCTGTGGGTTCTGACTGGTGTGACACTTCTGGAGGGGTCCACTTTGATTTAGCTGGAGCAGTGGTTAGTGACCTATTTCAGAGTCAGTAGCAGATGAACACACTGCCTGATAGCTTTTGTCAAAGCTACTATGCTAGTATATGTAAAAGGACTAGACTCAAAGTTGATGTCTCTTCAAAGAAATGACAGCCGTAAAAGAATATAGGCTATTAATGGGTACAAGTAGAATACAAGGAAATGAGTCTTTTCTGTTTCAGCAGGGTAAGGCAGTGACAGAATTGGCTTCTTTGTTTTTATGACTGACAGATGGGACAATAAGATTTCCCCTTCAATATCCACATCAGCACAGCATTGTCTTCCTTATCTAATACAGGTACATTTTTAACTCTCAGTTAAACACACCAGCTAAAAGTTTGTAAGTAGGCTTAACCTGGAGTGGTGGGTTGACCCTGGCTCAATGCTAGGTGCTCACCAAAGCTGCTCTCTCACTCCTCAGCTGGACACATGAGAGAAAATAAAATGAAAGGCTGATGGGTTGAGACAAGAACAGGGAGAAATCACCCACCAGTCACTGTTGTGGGCAAAATAGACTCGACTTTGGGAAATTAGTTTAGTTTATTATCAATCAAATCAGAGTAGGATAATAAGAAAAAACCCCAAATCTTTAAAAACATCTTCCCCCCACCCCTCCCGTCTTCTCAGGCTTAACTTTACCCCCCAATTTTCCCTGCCTTCTCCCCCTGAGCAGCACAGGGGGATGGGGCGTGGGGGTTGCAGTCTCACTGCACACTATTTCTGCTGCTTCGTCCTTCTCAGGGGCAGGACTCCTCACACTCTGCCCCTGCTCCAGCATGGGGTCCTTCCCATGGGAAACAGCTCCCCATAAAATTCTCCAAGTTGAGTCCTTCCCATGGGTTACAGGGGAAGGAACTTCATTAACTGCTCCAGCATGGGTTCCTTCCATGGGATGTAGTCCTTCAAGAACAGACTGCTCTGGCATGGGTACCCCATGGGGTCACAAGTCCTGTCAGCAAACCTGCTCCAGCGGGTTCCTCTATCCACAGGGCCACAGTTCCTGCCAGTAGCCTGCTCCAGAACGGGCTTCCCACAGGGTCATGGCCAACTTTAGGCATCCACCTGCTCTGTCGTGGGGTCCTCCACTGGTTGCAGAAGGACAGCCTGCCTCACAAGTTAAAATGAACTTGAGTTTTCCAGAACAGAGGTCACCTAATTCACTGCATGCAGAGGGTGATGGGGCTTGCTTTTCAGGATTAACAGGAAACAATTAGGACACATTGTGTTCCACTGTAAACAAGTGATGCTAGGACCTTCCAAAGCATTCTGGTTTTAAAACAAACAACAAAAAAAATACTGTTACGGATCCCAGTCGTGACATGCAGATGAGCTCTCTATGTGTGATTAATCCTGTTCTGTGTATGTGGAAAATGTAATTCAGCATTTTGTGAAAGTGGGCAGACAAGACAGAGTCATGGATGTCAGAAGGGTTTTTTTTGTGGTGGTTTTCTTTTCAAGTGGTCATTACAAGATAAAAACCTTGGAATGAGAAACTGGTATGGCTTTTCTGTGTTGGTTTCAAGCACAGCAGCAGGGGAGCATTTGGAAGAAATGAAATGTTGCTCTCAAATTTTTTGATGTCGGGGTGAAACATTTCACATTTTTGTGAAAATGTTATATTAGAACAACAGCTGTTTCTCCCCTTTCATTTTTGAAGGGAGATGGTATGAAAGAATAAGTTCTAGGAATGAAACATACTGCAGTTTTGAGAAGACTGTGAGCAGCTCTCTAGTTTGTATGTTCATCTTCTGTGCTCAAAAGGAGAGCTTTGTGTAGTTCTGGAGAAATGTAATATCCTTATAAGGATCGAAACCTCTGTTGTCCTAAACTGTCATCTCTAAGGCATGTTAGTTTGACATGCTAAATGTTACATTTGAATCCTTAGAAGGTAAAAGTTCTGAATTTCTCTAACTCAATTCTGAAATCAGTAAGTGCCATAGAGACTGTGAGATTGTAGGCAGGTAACCTGCACATCGATATGAGTAAAAGGATGCTGCTCATGAGCATGGTATAGAAACTGGATGCTATGATAGCACATGGCTATTTTATATAAGGTTTTTATGGAGGCATCTTATGAAGCATTTCAGAGAAGATCACAACTGCTTCCCCATTTTAGAATGCAGGAGCTAAGGCAGATTTAAAGCACTTAAGCTCCTTCTAGTACATAAATAGTAGATAATTAGAAGGAAGTTAATTTACACATCTCTGATGGTAAATCTGTTCTCTACAACAATGATATTTACCAAAATACATAGTGAAAGAATATTTTGTTTCAAAATTTTAAGAGTAAATGGATTAAATATTTTGCAGGAAGGCAATGTAATTGGGAGAAAGAGATAATAATATGACACCAATATTTTTTGGGGGGGGTGTTTTTAGTGGTGTTATTTAAGCCTATTCTGAGAAATATTTCTGTTTGTGAAATATAGGACACATCAAATTAAACTACTAGGTGACAAAATCAGAGCAAACCTGTTCTTTACACATTACATTGTAGAGCTGTAGAGCCCTTTCTGCAGGATGTTGTGAAAATAAAAAAAAAATTACACAAGTTAAGAAAACTGAGTAGTACAGTTGAGTAATTTCATGAAAGAAGACTCCGCTGGGGATTATTAATCATACAAGCATCACATCTGGCTCTGAAAGTCCCTGACTCTCAAGCTCTAAATACTCCTATTACTCATAGGAAGTATTTGTGTTTGCTTGTACTGTTCTTAAACTTGTGTTAGGGATAGGAAGCTGGAGCAGATAAGCCTTTTAGACTTTACTGGTGTTTGGGATCTTCTGAGAACTGGAATGGTTGTTGCCTGGCTTGTACTGAACGAAATCTATTTCTGAGAAAGGAACATTTTTAATTTCCCATTTTCCCCTTTCCAAGTTCTTTCCATTTCCTACACTCACCACTTCACAGTTAAACATCTCAGCCCTGTTTCCCTTTACCCACTGGCCTCAATTCTGTTGACTGGTAAATCTTGTTAAGCTAGCACTCCTCATCTGTTATCTCTAGTGCCTGCCTGCCCTTTCTTGTGTTTCTGTCTTGTTAGTAGTGCCACAGGTCAGGGGGAGCCATCTGCATATATGCTGCTACTCCTCTGTTATCTGTAGCATCTTGCACTTGTTGGTGTTATCTAGTTAGAGGCACTGAAAGCCTAGGTGTGCCATTCACATGCTACCCTGACATACAGAAGGCCTTGTAGTCTGTAATTCTTTATGGTTTTACCTCAGAAAAGAGTGCAGAAGAATACAGTTCATATATACCTCAGTGTTTAGGTAACTATAGATGTGGCTGGGGATTTCCTCAAGTCTTCGCATTGGGAGAACCACAGCTGCCTGCACTGGAGATTAGGAGACTTGGTAGCTGGAAAAGGGTAGACTTGGAAAAGGGGTCAGGCCCAGAGCTGGATAGAGAACATTTTAATTTACAAAATTTGCTCATGAGCAGCCAGCGAACCAGGAATGAAAATAGACATAACCTGTCAAGGAGGCTGCTGGGGAAGCTCAGCCCCTGCCTGCTCTGCTCTTCACCCATCAGCCTACCTGGAAGGGACTTGTCAAATTCAGCTTTCTATCCACAGCAAGTGAAGTTGATGTGTTTCTGGTTGGTTTGTTTGTTTATTTGTTTTTGGTGAGGTCAGGGGGAGCTAGTTTTTAAACATGGACAGCTGAATTTTCAACAGGGAGCTTCTCCTCCGGCTCTAGTCTACCAGACACTTTATAGCTCAGTGACTTGAGGCATTATTTTTTTAAAAAATTATTATGGCGATTTGGATGGTTTTTTTTTTCACTTTTGCCACATAATTGGGCAGTGTTTGAAGTATTTCTTAGAAACAGTTGCAGCAAACTCCCTAGATAATTTTGGATAGCTTAGACTGAACTGTGCAAAACAGTTTGAGGGAGAGCAAAGACTTTGTCCCTTCTGTATTGTAGTTTTAAGTTTGACTGATCTCCTTTGGGGAACTTGAAATAAAGTGTGGAATAAACTGGAGTGGTTTTACATACCTACCTGAAAAAAAGCAAGATATTTAAAAGAAAGGAGTAGTGTGCACTGGAAAAGTCCCATCCCACAGTCTTTCCCTTTTCTAGGCTTGCAGGTCCGTTAACTTTATAGCTGGCTTCCCTGTTCCTGCTTAGGAAGGGATGGGAATTTCGGATTGTTGTTCGACTGCATTGTATTATGGAGGAGCAGCCCATCTTCTATATTTTTTTAATGACACATTGTGTATTTGTGTGAGGCACCATATATACTGGGAAACTGGTACCTTTAGATGCCAGTGAAAAGCTGAAATACTTGCCCGTTGTGCGAATAGGTCTTTGCTAGGTGGGTAGGGTTGAAGGTGTCTCCTCCTAATAAAACCACACTGCACGGAAGTCATCACGCCATTAGCTGAATTACAGATAGCACAAACTGGAGTTATGCTCCATTTGTGATGTGAAAGCTATAAGGCATTTGAAGCACTTTTTGTTAACAGTTTAGGAAGTGCAGTATCAAATTTGGGCCACTATGACCGTCTGCTCTCTCAAATCCATCAGTATCCCATTAAGTTGTCACTCTCTTCTGGCAGTGATTCCTGAGCATTTGCCTTTTCAGTAACAAACCTAACATTTGTGTGTTTCATTTTCTCCTTTTCTCTTTTACAAAGATGTTTAGGAGGAACCCTAACCCTTACTTTCTGTATGCCTTTACTTTTATCACATTCTTTGTCCATTTACAAATAAGTAGAGCTAATTTTTTACCCTTTCAATTGAGGAAAATATCTCCATGCCTCTTAATTGAATTCTTTCTGTTTCTTCTGTATCCTTTACTGCCAGAAGGTGATTGGAACAGACCACTAGTATTTATCTTGGCTGTTTTATTTGCAAAGCAGCTTTATGGTTTTCCATTCATTTCCTTGTATGACTGAGCATTTGATTACTTCTGCCTGTCATGAAGGCATGAGCACAAACATTCTCCCTAAGTCTGTGACAGCTCTTCTCAAATCCATGTAGAGCTGATGAAATATTAACAGTACTATAATTTGCTATCTCATTTATAAAGGCTTCTTCCTGAAGTACATTTGGATATGTAGGAGAAATATTGTGTTAAGCGTTGATATGCTATGTGTAGCACTGGAAGAGATACTACCTAAGGGTTAAATTACTTCCAGTACATAAAAGCAGATTTGGTTAGATTTTTAAGGTTGTTTTAAAATTGTATTATTCCACAGAAGGATTCACTGTATTTATATACTTTTCAGTATAAAGGTATCATTTCCAAGCTGTCATGCATAACTCCAGCTTGAAGGAAGGAAACTATAGATACTAGTAGATACACTTCATCTGTTGGGCATGAGGGCAAGTGTCTTATTACTTTTTGCAGGTATTTTTGTGAACTGGAAAGCTAACTTAGAAATTTGCTCACTGTTCCATCATGTGTGTATATTATGGTAGTGGAATCATGCAGCAGGCATAAGGTCTGAGCATCATGTATTTTGGAAACTTCACCAGCACTGATTGTGTCAGGATCCACAGGCCAGGTAACAACATAAATTTTTCAAGAGGAAAACAAATGTCACACAAAGAATGGTAATGTTTAGGTTTAGAATATCAATTTTGAATGCCGTGATAAAACTGCTGAAGGAAAATAACTGATACGTGTTTCCTGTGGTAGTGGTTTTTTCACTGTTCATACAGAGAGATGTGATCACTGATACACAACAAATTCTCACCTCAGAAAATTTGCTACAATACAGCCCGTGTTTCCTGGAGACAGTATGAGGGCTGCAGAAATAAATCTTTGTTAAAATAATTTTCTTCTGAAATCAGATGTGGCCCTGGGTAAGCTGTTTGATCAGCCCTGACCAAGATAAGTAGGTATAAATGGGAAATGGGTAGGAATCATGCATTTGTACATGACACTGGATTTTCATCATCTTTCTCCAGGGTCTGATTATCCTAATTGTTCTTCTCGAATCTTTCTATACTAAGGCAGTAAGTAGATAGCTCTTAACTTCCTGTCAGAAATTAAGTGGCAGTGTTTTGCATAGCTGAAGTAGTTCGTTCAATATAGAAAATACCTTGAAATACTTATGAAGGCTGGGAAAAACCTTTAACAACTTGTAATTCTCTTCTGGAATATTTTAAACAGCTGCAATCTTGGGCTGGAATTTGAGTTGTGTCCTTGTTGATGGGGAGAAGCAGGTCAATTTACTTGCTTTGTAAAATTTAGGTTAAGTATGTGCAATTCATACATTAAATGGGCTCGCAGGGTAAATTGGTCTGGAGGTTTGAGGAGGTCCCTGGTCTGGCCCTGCCACAGCAGGCTCAGGGCAGAGGTCAGACAGTGCTGCTCAGGGCTTTTCCTCAGGTCTCATCTCAAGCTCTCTTGCTTGGTTCCCTGTTCTTGGCCACACCTCTCTGGTGTTGCTCTCAGCCCCCACCGAAGCCATCTCTGCGCAGGCTGAGCCAGCCTCATCCCTCAGCCTCTCCTCATGGGGCAACTGCTCCAGCCATGACCAGCTTCTCCCCACCCCTCTATCCTCTGCTGGACTCACACCAGTTTATTGATACCTTTCCTATACTGGGAGGCCAAGAACTGGATGCAGTATCTAGATGTAGTCTTTTGAGCACTGAGAACAAGGGTATAATCCTGTCTCTTGATGAATGGGCTGTGCTGCCTGGTCGCTACCAGCTTGTGGTGCACAGCTCCCTGTGCACCACAGTCCCAGTGCTTTCCTTGCAGAGCTACTCCCTAGCCCAGCCCTCCTCAGCCTGTAACGTCACCAGGGGTTATGGGCTTGGCGTTTGTCCCCACTGAATTTAATGAGGTTTCTGTTAGCCTGTTCCTCCAGCCTGTCTTTGCCTCTGTGAATTGCAGCCCTGACTCCTAGATGGGATTTCCCTTCCCCACCTCAATTTGGTGTCACCTGCAAACTTGACAGTGCACTGCATCACATCTGCCAGGTCACTGATAAAGATTTTAAAAGGAGAGGGAAAAGAAAAAAAGTCAGAAATTAGTATAATCTGCTTTTGACCTTGGTATAACTTGTTTTCAGCTGTTGGGAAACAGTCCAATCCTTTTGCTCTAATTTCAGGCTATTAAGCTGGAGATACTTCTCTGGGGGTAGTGGTAATGATGCAGACTTTAGCCCTTGATCCATGCAGCAACTGCGTATCAGATTAATCTACGCAAATACTTTTCAGTGAACAGGCTCTCTGACTTCTGAAAGTGCAGTTTCACCATGGCCACAATAATGAGCTTTAGCAGTGGAGTACTTCAGCTTCTTTGAACGCTGGAGAGAGGAGAAGGGGCTGGAAAGTAAGGACTTGTTTGGGGCAAGGGAAAAGGAGAAAAATACTTTCATCTAATCAGTGGCACATGGATAAGGATTCAGTATGGTCTGGTCTGGCCTCTTGTGAAAAACTGATGGCCTGAGGATAGGGAAGAGTATTGCCAGTAGACAGTTTTTTGGAAAGCTCAAAGTGCCCTGTACTTTGAGTTCAGTGACAATGTCAAGCTCAGTAGGTTTCTCATTAGCTGGTATCTAATAGTTTTTATAACTGGTTTTTGTTTTTACTAACTGTTATTAGCTACTTAACTAAGTTGTTGATAGTCCCAAATCTACTAATAATGCGTGGCTCACTGTTTAATTTTTTTCCTTAAGGAAGAAACTACTATAAAAACACTTTTAAAAATACTTGCTTCAAAAAAGTGCAATTAAATAACCAAAAATGCAATTAAAGAAAAATTATGTTTAGAAAATACATCTGAAATTT
>JAVSBS010012988.1:47325-60740 GCA_033124195.1 Coracias cyanogaster | reverse complement strand
CTCGTCTACCCCGGGGGGCCGGCCAGCTCGTCTACCCCGGGGGGCCGGCCAGCTCGTCTACCCCGGGGGGCCGGCCAGCTCGTCTACCCCGGGGGGCCGGCCAGCTCGTCTACCCGTGGGGGGCCGGCCAGCTCGTCTACCCCGGGGGGCCGGCCAGCTCGTCTACCCCGGGGGGCCGGCCAACCGAGGTCGCCAGGTCTACCCCGCCGCCAGCGCGCCTGGAGACTAACACCCCACCCAGGAGGCGGCCGCCAGGTCTACCTGGCAGCGAGCAGATGGAAAAAAAAAAGTGAAAGAAAAAAAACTGGCGGGAGCCGGACCCCTCCGTCGCGCGACAAGGGGCCGCCTGCTCCCACCCCCTTGGGAAGCCGTCCCTGCCCGGCGGCCACGCGCCCTCCGTGTTTCCTCCCTTCCCTCCTGGAAGGGCCACCGGGGCCGCCTGCGTGAGCCCCGGGAGCTCCACACGCACCACACGCAAACCCTCTGCCGGTGGCTGCCTCCTGAGGGGCGGCCCGGGCCTGGACGGGCTCCTCGGGGAGAAGCCGCGGCCGAGGCCGCGCACTCCCAGGGGCCCCTCAGGCTGCCGGCGGCCCGGGAGAGGCCGAGGCCGCCCCCGCCGCCCTCAGCTACGCCACGGCTCGCGGCCCCGTGCTCACAGGCGGCTGCTCGCCCACACGCTGACTAACGGTGCTGCCGGAGGAAGGCTCTGGGTGCGATGGGAGCAGAAAATACAGAAATCGAAGGCGGTGTTGGGGTTTGCTGGCCCCGGGTGTCGGCGGTTGTACCCCCGCAGCCTCCCCTCCGCGGCCCACAAGCCTGGCGGTTCAGTGGCGAGGGCAGCCCTCAAGGAGAGGCCGCCGACCAATTCAGGTCCTTCCCAGTGCGTCTCAGACCGGCTCTCCTCCTGCTCCGTCCATCTCCGCCTTCCTCAGAATCTCAGAAGCTTTTCTACTGTGGTGTTTCGTAAAATTGTAAGTCTTTTTTGGGGGGAGCACACGGCTACTGGATCAAACTGTGTCTCTAAATCTCAGAACAAAGCTCACTAGGATGATTGATGTATCCCTCAGCATAATTTAGAGTCTCTTGAGTAACCTCAACTGCGGTCATGAACCTCTTCGTTCATGCAGCGTCCCTGTGCTTTCTGTAATGACCCTGTCATTGGGTTTTTTCTCCCATTTTTTTTCCATTGACCAGTACTGCATTAATAGGTGCCGCTATTTAGATCCAGCCGCACAAAGAAATGGAGGGAGGTGCAATTCTTTATGACAAACGAATTAAAGCAAATTGGCCACGGTTTTTAGTTCCTCGATATGGGCGGTATAATTGGTTTTGTGACAGATCTATTTGTGTCAAATGATACAACAAACACTCGCCTAAAATACGTATTTTACCAAGCAGTGAGTTGTGCGTTAACATTCACTGGTAAAAAGACCGACCCCCCCAGTACATTAGCGTAAAATAAATAGATGCCTTTAAACTTGAGAGCATCAACTCTCTGTGCAGCGCACAAAGGAAATTTTACCAGTGAAAATATTAGAAGCACACTGTAGATTTTGCTCTCTCATACCCCACACCAGTGTAGAATCAGAATCGTTCTGGCTGGAGGAGATCTTTGAGGTCATCGAGTCCAACCGTTAACCCAGCACTGCCAGGTCACCACTAAACCATGTCCCAAACGGATGCTTGAGCTCCAAGAAGGGCATCCAACAGCTCCTGCTTCCATCGTATGTTTTCAAACACGATTATATAGTATCCTGGTTACAATCTTCCTGCAAAACGCATCGGTGGTTACATCACGGCAGAGGGTGTTTCACCAGGATTGTATCCCGACTGACAGTTTTTATGGACCCTAAGGATATACCACGTTTTAGGTCGCGAGCGAAAGGTTGCAGCTGAAAACAGAGCAGGAATGGGGATAAGGAGAATCTAAATGTTCCATCTGGACTGAATAGCCGGGATCCTGGGATTAGCGGCAGTTTAATTGGATCACAGAGGAGAATTTGCTACTCGGCCAACAACGTAATAAAAACGTGAACAAAATGCCAAAATAATGGTGGAAGTTAGGGAGTTAATATTCAGGATGCCAGTGTGTCACCGTTTTGTGAAGGTGGTTCTTCAAACTCAGTGCGTACAACAGCATTTGCGGAATCATAGAATCATTCTGGTTGGAAGAGACCTTTAACATCAAGTCCAACCGTTCCCCCAGCACTGCCAGGTCACCGCTAAACCACGTCCCTCAGCACCACATCTCCATGGCTTTGAAACCCCTCCAGGGATGGGGACTCCACCACTGCTCTGGGCAGCCTGTTCCAGGGCTTGACAACCCTTTCAGGGAAGACATTTTTCCTAATGTCCGTCTGAAACCTCCTCTGGTGCAACTTGAGGCCATTTCCTCTTGCCCTATTGCTTGTTACTTGGGAGAAAAGAATTGTGATCTGCTTTCCAAAGAGTAAAAAAAAATGCCACGGTCTGGTGAAATTAGTTCAGATTAGGTACAATTTCTCCTGCTCTGGGCATGTCCAGTGTACGCTCAGTGAGTAATGGGGCAGGTGAGTGATATATTCAGGGTTACAGAGGAGACCTGGCACAACCTGCACTGTAAAATGACATACGTTAGAAATAATTCTGAAATAGCAGCCAGTGCAACAACAACTATGGATAGGCAGCGCCCTTGAAAAACAGGCCACTCAGCCAAACACTGATACAGATACTCTGCCCTATAAAATGTCAAACAAAATATGTTTGGTCCACTGGAAGATCCTACAACAGCACATGGGGTCATGAGGGAGAAGTATTCTTACTTGTTTTTCTTGTGACTTCTAACAAAGAACAATAAGCAGCCTGTCTTCTTTCTTTCCCCAGAAGAATAGTGATCATCACGACTTCTTAATTACTGTAGACTGGGATTTCCAAGAATTTAAAGTGAGAAAGTTGGTATGATGTGGTTTTCTGATCTGAATACTCTTTGGAGGATCTTTCATGGAATAACGTCTAAGGTTAGTCATCCAAATCAGAGCTTAATGACTGGGTTAGTTTTTCAGTAGTACTAATTAGCTATGATTCTCATTATGTTAACTGCAATTAGAATCATAGAACAGCCCAATATTCTTCTAGGGGGAAGGGACCTCCAAACGGATCCCTCAAAAGATCATCTGGTCCAACCTTTTGCACAAAAGGCAGCCTAGATGGGATTGTCTAGCACCTTGCCCAATCGTATCTTGAAAACCTTCAGTGACGGAGACTCTATTACATCCCTGAGGAGGTTATTCTAGTGAATGATTGCTCTCACTGTAAAAAATGTCTTTCTTATATCAAGATGAAACCTTTCCTGGGGGAACTTGCACTCGTGGTGTCTTGTCTTCTCCAGGTGGCACCTTGTGGCTCTCCTCCATCCTCTTTGTAGCTGCCCTTTAAGGACAGGAATATTGTGATGAGGTCCTTCTTGAGCCTTCTCCAGGCAGAAGAGCAGGTTACTCTGAGCCTTCTCCAGGGAGAAGAGACCTAACTCCTTCCACCTCCTCACGGGGCAGGTTCACCAGCCCTTTGATCATCTTCACAGTCCTCCTTTAGACCCTCTCCAGTCTGTCCACCTCTTTTTTGAATTGTGTGGACAGTTAATGAATATATAGAGATAAATATATAGCTAGATCTGAACTTGAAGTAAAACTCTTTAAAGTGTCTTTTTGTTTTCTTGCTTTCAACGTACAGTTCCACCTAAGAAAGCAAGATCTGGAGGTGGTTTCCAGTCCTATGCAGCAGCCAGACGTGTCCACAAGATGGCTCTACTTACTTCAAGGAGTAATATAATTCTGGTAAGTACATCTATAAACATTATTCCTACGAAGAAGCACCTTTACTGTTTCTTACAAGGGTGTGCAGTCTGTGCGTTCCTTGAACACTCATATAGAAATCATTTGTATTCTTTTTCCGGCTTATAGTAATTTTGATTTAACGAGAGCTTAGTATACCATGTGGCTTTTTGAGATGTAGACAGTGTGCCAAGTTTTAAGCAGGAGGTAAGTGCTTGTGACCAAACTCAGACAAATGTAGTCACTGCAGTTGCTTTGAAAATGTAACTCTGCCAAGAGACCCCGGTTAAGTGCATCTGTAGGAAGTTTGATAAGGCAAGAATTTTAAAGGCAAGGATTTTCCTGGGGCTGGACATTTGTTTGTCTTCTTGTTGCTCTGATTAGTCTCTCTATCAGTGAATGAGTTTATCCGTGTTCTGGCTACAGTTTGGCTGTATTGTTTTGCTCTATCTTGGTCAGAAGAGTGCTGTGAATTCAAAAACTATACATTTCGAGCCTGCACTGGATTATTATTTGTAAATTATTTTGATTTTTTTTTCCTTGGGATTTTTTAGGACCTCAGTGATGATTAGTGAAGAATGTTGCAAGGTTTTTTGGGTTTGTTAAAAAAAAAAAATCAGATGCAGAGAAAGATGTGCTGTGACAAACACTAGAAATCTGCAAAGCTCCTGTTAATTTTCCTCATGGATAAAGGGTCTGGTATGTACTCAGCTTCCATCAGATGAGGAACATCTCATCTTCGATAGGCACTTGTCAAAAACCTACTTGCTTCCTGTGAGATGAATGCCATTATTATGTTCTTAAAGTTTATAATAATATAAATTATAACTTCTCTGCCCTATAGTCTCTCCTTCCCATTGTCATCCCCAGAGCTGCGATCTCCAGGAGGAAAAATTAGCTTCACAATTGACTTTGATATTAGTATTTTAAATACTAATAATTTGGGGAGCCAATCTGAACTGCTAAATTGACGCAGCCAGGCAGAGCTCTCTAGACCTGTGGAAATCTCAGCTACATGAATCCCATCCATTATTTTAAGCTCATTCTTTAATGCTTCTGTTTTGTTTCATGGATAGATCAGTATATAAGGAATAATTTGGGCTGCAGTGAGCCCTTCTCACTTCTACAACCCACAGAGACACAATAAATCTAATGCCTTTGTCCTCCCAGCACAACTCCAACCTTCGCCACAAATTTTCTGTGCCGCTTTTACTGGTTGCTTGAAGATTCTTAAAGTGGGACCGAAGTAAGGCTTATAGTGGGAATTCAACTACAAATGTAATGGTTGTAGAGCAACAGTTCTCCAAATCTAATTTTATCAGATCATCTCTCACTCATCACCATGGTATTTTTTTGCGCCTTGTCACGTCTGAGCATGATCGCGATAAAACAATTCGCCGCGTCTTTTTGGAGAGCCTTTTTCATAGAAATACTGTAAACAGTTTGGCAGCTCTTAAAGCAGGATTTTAGTTTGTTACAATGATAAAAGAATAAAGGATTTAGGTTTATTACAAGTGAGGCTGTTAGTGCCACCTGTATTACAGTTGTCTTGTACGTCCCATCGTTAGACTCCATTTTTCGTCGCTTAAAACTGTACAAAATGGGATTTGGGCTAAATTTCAGCTGCTGAAATCTGTTTCGAGCTGAATATTTTTGTTTTAACTTCCCAAATACCTCGGCCATTTTCACAAAGAGTTTAATGAGAAACCCCCCGTCGCAATGTAAAAAGATCTTACTGACTTTGAGTAGGACTTTATGATTCCTGCATCGGTCGTGACAGATCTTTTTGCTTTAAGAGGAGTGATTACCAGGATAGAGAAGACATTTTAAGCAATGTCGGAGTAGACAAGCTTAAAGGAATGCACTGCAAGTACCAAAATAAGATAAAGTAGGTCAGCTTGTTGAAAACTAGGTTCTGAGCAAATGAAGTAAGAAAAGAGTTAGGAAGAGATTTAAAATGCAAATAGTGGGATAAGGTAATTTTCTGAGGTACTGTATAAAGCACAGAAGGGTAGAAACAAAGCGCAGCGCTTTGGAGGTTTTGTTTGCTTGTCAGTGTTAGCAGAGAACATGACGCGCTGTTGTCGGGGCATAACAGTTGATTTCTCGGTAGCCTTTAGTTTGTTGCCACCTCCGAAGGAATTTGAATAATCAACTTAGGAGACTCCCATTTAAATATATTTATAAAGATTTATTTTAAAAGTCTATTGAGCCTTGTTTGAATCAGAGGTTTGTAATATTTTTTGGTTTATGAAAATCGTTTTTACTCTTAAGACAATCTAATCCAATCTGACTTTAAAAGCAGTAATTTGCACAATCTGAAACACAAGGCAGAAAAGCCATCGCAGCTTTCTTCTGCCACGAGGAACGGTCCTACTTGTTACAGATCCAGGTGGAGGGAAAGGACGTGGCTTCAGGAAGGCTTCTATTAAAAGCTCTGATCCTTTTTTTTTGCATGTGAATAATGTATGTATCTATCGCATACCACGTTTCTTTTAAGTCAGGGAAATGTGCTTTATCTGTGCAACCTCAATTCATTCCCGTATAAATATTCATCAGGATGCAGTCTTCAACTTCACACAAACAACCTCTCCAGACGAAGCTGTTTGTTTTTAGGGACTCTCTGCTCCTGATGTGAACAGCCAGCAGAGCTGTAAAAGACATCTCAGCTAGTTAGAGGGACTTCTGGAACCTTCTGGATAATTGGAAAAACATCTTTTCTTTTAGGAGATATTTTTAGATGAGGGCTTTAATGCAAAAACTAAAGTAAAGCAAGAGAGCAGAAAACTGAGATGAGCTGAGTGGAGATCTTAATACAAACTTAACTTTCATTTAAATACTAAACAAATTAGTCTTTCCTTTTTGGCTGAGAATCAGCCTAAACAATATATTGAATCGTAGAATCATAGAAAAGTCTCATTTGGAAGGGAACTGTGGGGGCCGTAGTTCAAATACGCATTTTGGAGGCTGAGAAAAAGAGGGGACAACAATACAAGCAGGAATAGACACCTTTTGGTTCATAAAATAATTCTTTTCTGCAACGCATCTTTTTTTCAGTGAAAACAAAACAGAATTATTAAAATCAGAATATTCAATCCAGAAATTAAATTAGACTAAATCAGGATTGACAGTTCCTTCCAAGACTAACCACTTAAGAGGACTGAAATAGCCTACACTAGGGAAACCAATGGAAGTAGGAAATAATTAATCAATGCTTATTGTAGAAATCGAGGAGAGGAGCAGGAAGGAATATTAAATGAAGAGCAGCATTTATAAAAATACATTGAAATGATGTTTGTCGTAGGATAAAAATATTGAAGTAGTTTTAACAGAAGGGGATTTTAATGGCTAGTAGATTGTGGATTTTTATGGCTAGCAAAATTAATTATTATTCCTTTTCACTGAGAAATCCACTCAACGGTGGCAACCCCAGTGCAAATTTTATAACTGTTCTAATAACATCTTAGTCTTGTGTCTTCTAGATTCCCAGTATTAATTTAATTGGCTGGTGCATTGAGGTGGAAGAAGCTTTTCCCGTTCCTTTTCCCCTTGTCTTATCTTTTTAATTTTTTGATTCATTATCAAGGAAATAAGTGAAGAACCTGAGTTCTCAGCAGCCTTCCCGCACTTGTCGGGGCTGGCACAGCAGAGAGGTTTGAACGCCTCACGCAGGGCCTCTTCTGCATTTCTCATTGCTGGGGAGAGACCGTCCCTCTCAAGCAGCTTTATGCCAAACCCAAAATCTAGACAGATACAAGCTTCCCTCTCCTCGCGGGGAGATCATCTGCTTTCCTCATTTTCTGCTTTTTGCTCTTTTTCAGCCTTTGTTCTTTCTTTGAATAGAAATACTAGGCAGCCTTCAAGAATACAAACATTAATGGCCAAGTACTACTAAAAATAGGCTGTAACTGGTCATATTGTCTTGTTAACCGTCTGCTCATGCCCGGTTGTTCCTCAGGACGAGAAAAATTCACCTGCAGTGCTTAGTTTCAGGTGACAGCAGCGTTAGATTTCTACAATATCTCACGAGGGTGAAGTTTTCAGCCTTACAGAAGATCTCCCACAAATGAAATCCTGTAACTGACAGTTGTTAAGTTGCTGTTTTACCACAAGCTAGAATGGAGCCTCTAGTCTTTCTAGTCTTTATTTTAGAAAGAGTTCGTACCCGGGTGATACAATGGAGATCTGGTAGATTTGGTAGGTTTTTATTAAATATTTTGAAGTCTGCATGTTTATTATTAAATACTTGTGCCACACAAAAGTGCTTTAGAGCTCCTGAATGCAACAGCTGCTCTTGAACAGGTGCCTGCTTATGGCTAAAGTTCATTAACACAAACTTATGTAGCTATTAGATAATATTTATTTTCTATCTGCCAGCAGCAGAGACGCTGTGAAGACGTGAAAATACACACACAACATCAAGATTAAGAATATACGAAGGGACTTTATATTTAGAAAAGAGAAGGAAAATGAAAAAAAAAACGATCAATCACACATTTTCAGCTTCAGAGGAGCATCTAAATCTCAACGGATAATAAATATGATGGATGTATAATTAAAACCCCACACATTTCTACCCTCAAAGATGGCTTTTATTGACTTTGCTTTACCTGAGGGTGTCACTAATTTCTACCTGCTTTCACTTTAGGTACCTTAAAACGCAGTGCAGTGACAACCAGAGCTCCCTGACTGTGTATCCACGGGCTTCTGCTTTCTGTACATTAGTTTCCCTCCAGTGGCTGTTAGAAGCAACTTCAGGCCCAACTTTGAGACAGATTTAACTGGGCATTAATTCGGTTGGGTCTTACAGTAGTATAGGGCAAAAATTTATACCTTTATTCTTGCCTCAATGGCCTTAATGAAGGCTTTAATGTTATTTAGATGCAAACGTAGAACTTCTTCTCTTGAAGGGACACGTTTCAGAAGGTGTCTTAGATATTTTTAATTGTGAGCACTATAGCCAGAAAGGCAAAAAAAAGAAAAAAAAAGAGGTGCTAGAAACTCTGGGAGGTTCGTTAGGCTGTGATTAGTTTCCCCTGATAATGCTTAATAACTTCCTGTGATGTCGGTGGAGGAGATGCATATATCACTTCAAGTGGAATGTATCCCTTCTGTCTGTATGACTCATTTATTTTCTTTATTATTAATTAATATTCGTTGAAAAAATGAAGTTTTGATTAGTACTAACTTCATTTTTTTTCATTAGGAACAGTGGTAGCAATTAATATCAGGCTGTTTAAAAACACAATTCAGGAGCAAAGCGTCCACCATCTGCTGCCTGGATTCTACAGGCAGAGGTGGGTCGCAGGGCTTTTCTACCACTGCTGGCGCTAGGAGCTCTGTGTGAAGCTGCCCAGCTTGAATAGATAGTGTGCTTTGGCCAGGCTTGTTCAGCGTTTCCTCATGGCCGTGCTTAGAATCATAGAATCATTTTGGTTGGAAAAGTCCTTTAAGATCATTGAGTCCAGCCCTAAACCCACCACAGCCAAGTCTTCCACTAAACCATGTTCCTCAGTAACACATCTACATGACTTTGAAACCCCTCCATGGACAGGGACTCCACCGCTGCCCTGGGCAGCCTGGGCCAGGCCTGGACAACCCTTTTGGGAAATAAATTTTTCCTAGTGTCAAATCTAAACCTGCCCTGGTGCAACTTGAGGCCCTTTCCTCTTGTCCTATCACTTGTTACTTGGGAGAAGAGACCGACCCCCACCTCACTCCAAGCTCATTTCAGGTAGCTGTAGAGAGCAAGAAGGTCTCCCCTGAGCCTTCTTTTCTCCAGGCTAAACAACCCCAGATCCCTCAGCAGCTCCTTACAAGAGTTGTGCTCTAGACCCCCCAGAACAGGATGCCCATGGAAGTGGTGGAGTCCTCATCCATGGATGTGTTTAAGGGATTTGTAGATGATGTGCTGAGGGACATGGTTTAACAGAGGACTTGATAGAGTAGGGTTATGGTTGGACTCAAAGGTCTTTTCCAACCTAAATGATTCTATGATTCTTAGCGGGAGACTATTATTGGGATCCACCGCTGGATTTGTTCAAGACCCCACTGGATGGGACCTTGTGCAACGTGTGGGAGGTGTCCCTGCCCATGGCAGGGGGTCTGGAACTAGATGATCCTTGAGGTCCCTTCCAACACAAACCATTCTGTGATTATCTTTGATCTGAGGCAATGAATCCCTTTTCTTCAAAAGCACTATGCTCTCCTTGTCTTTCTTATTTCTTTTGATGCATACGAATATACATTGCAGAACGAAAAAACCATCTGTGAGATATTTTCAAAAACATCTACAGAACGTCCCTTCACGTTCACACTTTTCCCTCGCTTTGATCGCCCATCTCGTGTAGCATGTTGCACAACATAAATACGCAGCCTTTTCCAGAAATATGCCCGTGTAACGCCCTATAAATATAATGTCATGGTGCACTTTTTTAACTGTGCTTTTTAGAATTTAGTCTCTTTATGTGAATTAATGAGTTACCTAATTTCTCAGCAAGCACCTCGTCTTAACAAGCGCATTTATAAGGTAACTCTGGGGATAACGGGAGGTTCTGCACAGGATGTTTCTGAAACACCATCACGATGTTAGTAAAGGCAAAACAGTTTCTTGGATCTGTCGCTTAGAATTCCTAAAAGAAGGAGGAAGAGATCAGTTCATCCAGAACCCACTGTCACTTTCAAGTGACTGCTTTTTGTCAGAGGTCCAATATACATTAATTGTCCTCATGTGTCTGTGTAAAGGAGTGTCATTGTCCTCCAGCCTACCATGCACGTTTATATGAAATGCAGCAAATAGTCTCTGAAGGAAGTTTACAAAAAAGTGTATTTTTCACATTCATGACTGAAACCACCATGCCACTTGAGAACTTCATGATTTGTACTGCATTTAGCCAAGCCTGGAAATAATATTAACTGTCTGTTTGGTAAATGTCGCTCTTAAACAAGGTCAGGTGAACTTCAGCATCTCCAGAGTAGGAGCTGGATTGATGGTTTGGGTTAAATATTGTAATAAGGAGGGTGTTGAACCTGATGAAAGGTTGATCAAGACCATAAAATAAAGAAGGGGCATTTGGTGCTGGCTTTCTTTTTATGAAGGTTGGCTAATGGTGCTGACGGTTCACTGAACCCTGAGAAGGAGGGTTCAATGGCCAGGCAAAGGCAGCCAGTATCAGCTGGGCTTGCAGGAGAAGAGAAAGCTGACAGCGATGGGTGGGTGTGCGATTGTTACTGGTCATTTCTGCCAAGCTCTCTTTTTGTAAACCTTTGTGAACTGCACCATTTACTTCGTATTCAAAGGCTTCTGCAAGGAAAGAGGTGTCTCTGCTGAAGCCCTGTGGGTCAGCTGGCATTGGTGGCATAAAGGAACACTGGATCATACTTTGAGGCACCATCAGGTAGATAGCAGAACAGGGAGCACACCTAAACACACCAAGTCCAGAGAAAGCTTGTGCAAGAGAGAGAACCTTGTTAGGAAAATTCCATTGTCTCTAGCTCCTTAGACACAAGATGTAATTTTGTGGATGGAGCCTCTGATAAATGAAACTCTGCCGTCAACAGCTGCCAAGGTGGAGGACACAAGACAGTTCCTCCTTCTATTCTCCTTCTGTTCTCTTTTGCTGTGGGGGACAAGGCTGACACAGAGAGCTCTACCACATATCTCCCTGTTCCTGCGCCAGCAAGATGGCTTCATGGCTTCTGATCGCTGCTCAGTGACCAAACCTTTTCTCTGGTCGTTCATTGTGCCACCATGCCAGAGGTGTGAGTGTACCAGGTCAGAGGGAACAGCCTGTGCACAGCTGCAGCACCAGCGGTGTTGCTTTTGGCCATTCCTGTGCTAGAATAAGACACAGGAGTCACATAATCATAGAGCAGTTTGGGTTGAAAGGGACCTTAAAGATCATCTAGTTCCAGCTCCCCTGCTGTGGGCAGGGACACCTCCCACTAGACCAGGTTGCTCAAAGCCCCATCCCACCTGGTCTTGAACATACTAGTGGAGCTTCTACAACCTCCCTGGGCAACCTCTGCCAGGTTTCACCACTCTCAGAGTGAAAAGTGTCTTCCTTACATCTAATCTAAATCTCCCTGCTTCCAATTTGAAGCCATTACCCCTCATCCTGTTACTAAAAGCCCTCGTGAAAAGTCTGTCCCCAGCTTTCTTGTAGGCCCCTTTCAGATGCTGGAAGGCCAGAGTAATGTCTGCCTGGAGTCTTCTCTTCTCCAGGCTGAACAATCTCAACCCTCTCAGCCTGACCTCACAGCAGAGGGCTTCCAGCTCTTGGATCATCTTTGTGGCCTCCTCTGGACCTGCTCCAACAGATCCATCTCCCTCTTGTATTGGGGGCTCCAGAGCTGGATGCGGTGCTCCAGTCAGGTTAACACGCTCTACGTTCTCTGGGCTGCCTTTGATCAGCTTCAGGGAAAATAAGTATAACTTGTAAATTTTACAGGGCAGCTGGGGACAATTTCAACTAAGAGTGGAAAACCTGTTAAGAGCAAATATCATTTTGTATACAGCGTGTTTGTGGTAAAAACATCTGTGTGTGGCCCCTGCGGACAGTGTGAAGGTTTTGGGTCCAATTCTCCCTATTGCACGTTTAGCTCACAGCAGGATGAGAAGATGACCAGCGCTCCCTTGTCCCTTTTTTGAGGTGTGCAGCGAACTTAGCTCAGCTGTTTAGACATGGTCAGGGTGTCAGCACTGTGATGTCTACAATGGCATTAAAGAATGAACAGTTTTGAAATCTATAGCTTAAATAAACCTTAAAACACCTCTTACTTTAATCAAGAAGTAGTATTAATACTGATTTCATTAAACCTATTAATCATACATTATAATACATAATAGAATGTAATATAATTAATTACAGCTAGCATTAGTACTGACATTAACTATATTAATATTTATTAACGGAAAGAATACCAGTTTAATATTATAAAAACGAAAAGATTTAATCCATTTTGATGCCACATTTTATTTCTTCTTGTTGTTATGGTGTGCAAAAACCAACCATCAATCTGGGATTTGATTTCCTCAGATTCAAATGGATATGCAAAGATAAGGCAGGAGAACATACGCTGCCGAAGGGAGCAGAGTGGGAATAGCTGCAGATTTTCAAACCTTGTCCATGCTGATGGGTTGCTGAAATCTGGTACCACAAAAAGGGTTTATTTTAGAAAGGAAATTAAAAAAAAAAAAAAGGGCTCCCTGTCATGCTTTGGCGCTTTGCCTGTCTGAGCACTGACGGAATGACAGGCACGCTGCAGTCGTCCTGGAGCAGCAGCAGGGCTCGAAGGTGGGGGGCTTGGTCCTACACAGAAAAAAAAGACAGGCTGAGAGAGTTGGGCTTGTTCAGCCTGGAGAAGAGAAGGTTCCAGGGAGACCATGTTGTGGCCTTTCAGGACTTAAAGGGGGCCTAGAAGAAAGATGGAGACAGTCTTTTTAGCAGGGCCTGTTGTGACAGGACAAGGGGTGATGGTTTTAAACTAAAAGATGGAGATTTAAACTGTAGAAGGAAGAAATTTTTCTCACTGAGGGTGGTGAGAGCCTGGCGCAGGTTGCCCAGAGAGGTGGTGGCTGCCCCATCCCTGGCACCATTGCAGGTG